>WNWK01057561.1:0-10703 GCA_009830355.1 Cherax destructor
GATTACTGTCCATGAGTTAATCTATTTGTTTTCATGTATAGAAGCTGTAATTTATTGTTATCTGTTGTCTTTTATCTTGTTATTCGTCTCTTGTTTCTCCATATATACACATTTTAAACATTCACCATCACTCTTACATATACACAAATAAATAAAGCAACACACACATAAATATCTTTATCAAAAGTTTGCATACATTCGTATAAAAACCCACATAGTACTATGTATCAAGATTAACAACAGGTGAATGATCAAGGTGTACAACAGGTGAATGATCAAGGTGTACAACAGGTGAATGATCAAGGTGTACAACAGGTGAATGATCAAGGTGTACAACAGGTGAATGATCAAGGTGTACAACAGGTGAAAGTTCAATATACCCACCAAATTAATGTGAATGGATTCTTACGCTTTATGGTAAATACTAGCGCTTAGTTCTTGTTTTCAGAGGATTCGGACGTAACATTTCTGACAGAGTTTGGGATAGAAATTAAACTTCAACTAAAACCTTATTTTTATTGAAAGACATTCATTTGTTTATAAAATAGAGAAAATGTATAACTGTACATAATCCAGGTTTTCTATAATATAGAGTATATTATCCAGAGAATCTTTAAGCAATAATTATTCCTTAATACACTCTTCTATACTGTTGTCAAATAGCATAGAGTCATCTTACACAAGACGTAATACATATACAATACACTTCTATTAAAGTTGTTTACTCTTCACAGAGAATTATCAAGGTAATCTTACAGTACAGCAAAGTAAATTATATTCTTACAGACTTAAGTTTATCGACTAGAGAATAAGACAATCCAGTGGAGGGTGATCCACACTGCTATGAGGCTAGAGGAATAGGGATCCACTGCTGGAGGCAGTGATCCACACTGCTGGAGGCTAGGGGTGAATGGAGCTAGGGATAGGTGGATCAACGTGACAGGGAGAGGGGTGAAGGTGAGGCACAGGAGAAGTGGAGCTAACTATACAGGGGGGAGGGGGGTGTAGGTGAGCACAGGAGAAGTGGAGTTGCCAAAAAACTATACAGGGGGAGGGGGTTAGGTGAGCACAGAAGTGGAGTTAAACTATACAGCCAAAATTTTCTCTTATACGTTTAGAGATATATTTTTTTTCATTTATGTTAATGTAAGAATTTATAATTTTGTACCAAGAGAAACTTTGAAAACCTACCTAACCTTATTACAATAAGCGCAATTTAATTTAGCCTAACCCAACTAAATATATTTTAGATACGTTAACATTAATTTAATAATAAACAAACACAATGAAATATATTTTTTTCATTATGTTCAGAATGATTTTGGCGAAATATATAATATATATATATATATATATATATATATATATATATATATATATATATATATATATATATATATATTTATAATGTCGTGCCGATTAGGTAAAACTTGCGATTTTGGCTTAAATAGCAACGCTCTTCTTGCCATATAAGACAAGCGAAAATTTGTGTATGCAATAATTTCGCAAAAATCATTTTGAACCTAATGAAAAAAAATATATTTCATTGCTTTTGTTTATTATTATATTATTGTAAACGTATCTAAAATATATTTAGTTGGGTTAGGCTAAATTAAATTGCACTTGTTATAATAAGGTTAGGTAAGTTTTCAAAGTTTCTCTTGGAACAAAATTATAATTTTTTACATTATCATAAATGAAAAAAATATATCTTTAAACGTATAAGAGAAAATTTTAGAAAGGACTTAATTTTAGATAAGTTCTTGATAATTGACCAGTTTTACCTAATCGGCACGACATATATATATATATATATATATATATATATATATATATATATATATATATATATATCTATATTTCACCTCTGAAACTTGTCTCCTTAAACTTTATTATGGCCAAACATTTTCGCAACACCTCTCCTAACAAAGTTATAATCCTTCCCAACAGCCAGGTTGCATTGAATGTTTTGAGAGCAGTCACACAAGCTAACACAAGAGTCGCCATCGCATCCAGCACTTCCATAAGGGATCTAAGCAGGACAAAATCTAAGATTGAGACACTGAGACACTTATGCAACATATGGGAATCTTTAATGAAGAAACGTTTCGCCACACAGTGACTTCATCAGTCCTATAAGAACATAAGAATGGAGGAACACTGCAGAAGGCATAATGGAAGACACTGCCAAGAGGAGATACATAGTCCTCCCCACCAACTCCATTACCAAACACGTTTCCAACATCTTTTCCAATACGTCATTCCGAGTATCTACCTCCACATCCACAACCATCAAGGACATTACCAGTAACAGACAGGACAAGTTTCAATCCACTGCAGGGGTATACACAATCCCTTGTAATGACTGCAGCAAATTATACGTGGGCGAAACATCCAGAGACCTCCAAACACGTATTTCAGAACACCAGTACGCAGGCAGATCTGACGATTTAAGTAATGCCTGTGTTCAACACCGAAATTCACACAACCATTTAATCAACTACAGAAACGCAAGATTTATCGCCAGAGAAGACAACACTCAATACCGCAGAATCCTGGAATCATCACTTATCTGTATATCCAACAACTTCAACCAGAACAAAGGCTTATATAACGTAGATGAACCCCTTGCCACGAAACTTCTTCATCGTTATCCCACATAACTACATACACAACCGCCAGTCCCGTGCAGGCCCTTATTGGATCCAACCTACCCAGCATTCTCCACCTGACTCCATCCTATAAATACTCACGTACCTTTCACCCAGGTAGATCTGTTTGTGACTTGATAAAGCCCACTGTGTAGGCTTATGTGTTTATTTTTCCATTGTGTTGGTATTTCATACCATTTATTTCTAACATTGCGTTATCTTCAACTTTCAGTCTATTTTGACAGGAACTGAGAGAAGGAACTAGACAGCGATTGTAGTAACAGGAGATGAGGGAACAATAGACCATTCATGGTACAATGAATGAATCAAAGTAACAAGATATAAGGGAACAATAGACCATTCAGGGTACAATGAATAAATCAAAGTAACAGGAGTGGAGGAACAATAGACCATTCATGGATTAAACTTACTAAGTCACTAAATTTATTTCGAATCTTTTACTTATTATGATTCACGAATAAGAATGTGTAAATAACAGCCTTTAATAAACTTTGAGAGAAACATGTTAAAGTTATGAAGAATAATTATATCTAAATGGACTTGTAGTTAATTTAGTATTCTTAAGTGATTCAGAAAATGAATGTTAAATAATTAACTTCAACACATCAGGTCTCAGTAATATTGTGCTCTCTTGTTATAAGTATGAAAAAAGGCAATGCAGAGTACAATTTACAAGACACTTTTCAGTATAAACTTTAATGTTACAACGATTCGATCAGTCAGTGTTTACACTCCTTGACAATGTGTGAAAATATGTTCTGTACTTCAACTAATTTAGCAAAATATTATCATATAATAAGAGGAAAAAAGCGGAATTAAACTGGATCATTTGAGGGGGACGTTGAGAGGTGTGAACCCCAAACACAGCATTTCCTCAGAGAGGAACTTAACTCTTCAAATGCAGCAACACCATGAAGCACTGCCCATATATGATATTACAACACAAGTGTTTAAATATCAGTATATACAAGCAGATGTAATTACTGGGGAGGACACACAGAAATCTGCGCCCAGTAAATACACCGCCCGGGCAGGCTAGAAACATAGTCCAGCCAGAAGAGAAGAACTCCTCTGCCTCAACTACCATGGAGAAGCCACTTATTGTTTTTTAATTCGTCTATTTAAATATCATAGCTTTTTATGTTCTTATTTGAGTTTTTCTGCATTTCCATTCATATAAAAGTGTGATCTCTGTATGTTTCTATGTGTAACTTCATTATCTCTGCATCTATTCAGATGTTATTGTGTTATACATTGTAGTCTTCATATCACCGGTGTTATTATGTATAAGCATAAACATATGCAACTCTGATATTTCTATACATAACAGCATTATCTTTGTATCCTTGATATTACCATATATAAAAGCGTAATATTTGCTTTTCTAATTTTACTAAGTTTCATAATACTGTGATCTTTGCATATGTAGTGTTACTATGTATAATCGTAACATATATCTGTGTTATTACTGCATATAACCCAGTGATCTTTATACCTCTGATAACACTAGTAAATGTTTTCTGATAGTCTTGGTAAATGATCTACTTTTATCCATTTCTTTATTCAAGAGTTTCTCCTATAATAACTTGACAGATAATAATTACAGGATGTTGTAGACAGAAATTCAAATTGTTTACCAGTTATTGTGTTGAATCCACTTTTCTCTAACGACCTTTTCCAATATTGTTACATCACTTATCAAGGCAGCAGCATTAATCTAAACCACCTACCCTGACACTTTTTGTTAACCTTTGAGACACTGTACCATCTACACTTGCCTGCATATGTCTTAGTGTGTGTGTGTGTGTGTGTGTGTCCTTCACAAATGTGAGCCTCTAGCTTCCTACGTCAATCAAATCCAGTAGGCAGACATCCGTCTGCCTACTGGATGGCTTGCCTTCCTCACATCCTGGAGGACCCAGGCGACCTTGCTAGATTGGAATTATGTCTTTCATAATTAAGGTCGAGACTTTCCGGGTGAAAGAATTTCAGGACGAGACAGAAATCTGCGTCCTGTAATCATACCCTCTAAGACACCCATGAACGTACACCAAGACACCCATGAACGTACACCAAGACACCTAGATATCCTCATTCAATGAAAATTTTAGTCCTACTTATGTTACAGTTATCTATAGTAATATATTTTATTTTCAATTATGTAGCAGAATAAGCGTATGTGTGAAGGTTGTATTGTGTGTAAATGACTGACCGATTCTTAATCTAACTGTCCACCTCCATGAAAAATGTAATAAATATTACTATTTCTTCTACTCTTGTCTTCTGTAACTGCAAAACATGCGCATGTCCACAAATGCACGACCACACACGCACACACCACGCACAAAAAAAAAATTTCTGGGATGAAAACAAGAGGTAGCTGCTGGGAAGACGCCATCACCTGGCAAAAATAATTTTGGGGTCGCTGCTACAACCTGGCCAGTACACCTCTGTTGTTCATTTCTACGATACCATGTTGTGATGAACCATGATGTAGGGATCTTACCATTTATCGCAAAATTAATTAAAGCACAATATATTTCAGTACGCCATGAAATATGTGTTACAAGAGGAAATGTCGAATGAAGATGACGAATTACTGGCGGAATTTCATTCTTGGGAGAAGTAATAATGAGATGAATGATGAGTGTGGCACCGGAAGACAACATGAAGGAAGTGAATATGAAGGCAAGGAGTGAAAGAAGCGTGTGTGAAGGGACTGCGTATAAAAGAAATGAGTATGAAGGAAGTGGGTGTGATGGAATTTAGTAAGAAGCCATAGTCTCGGATCATGAACAACACCTTCCCCTGTAGTGTAGACAGTGTAGTTTAGTGATGTGTATTAACACAAGGTAGTTGTGTGATATGTAGTAACACAAGGTAGTTGTGTGATGTGTAGTAACAAAGGTAGTTGTGTGATGTGTAGTAACACAAGGTAGTTGTGTGATGTGTAGTAACACAAGGTAGTTGTGTGATGTGTAGTAACACAAGGTAGTTGTGTGATGTGTAGTAACACAAGGTAGTTGTGTGATGTGTAGTAACACAAGGTAGTTGTGTGATGTGTAGTAACACAAGGTAGTTGTGTGATGTGTAGTAACATAAGGTAGTTGTGTGATGTGTAGTGAAGATAAGGTAGTTTAGTGGTTGCAGTGATTGAGTGGTTGCAGGGGTCTATTCACAGCTTCCTGCTTGGCCAGAATCGGTGAATCGACCACTGCAACCACACACAGGTGAGTACATATGAGTACACACACATATATACACAAAGGACCCTGTATACCGTGTACGTAAGGTCCCAAATTTTAGTATGCAGCACCAGTTTGGAACCCACACCTGACCGGGCACGTCAGGAAATTAGAGAAAGTGCAAAGTTTTGCAACAAGGCTAGTTCCAGAGCTAAGGGAATGTCCTACGAAGAAAGTACATGACGACACTGGAGAACAGGAGGGTTAGGGGAGACATGATAACGACATACAAAATACTGCGAGGAATAGATAAGGTGGACAGAGACAGGATGTTCCAGAGATGGAACACAGAAACAAGGGGTCACAATTGGAAGCTGAACATTCAGATAAGTCAAAGGGATGTTAGAAAGTATTTCTTCAGTCATAGAGTTGTCAGGAAGTGGAATAGTCGGGCAAGTGATGTAGTGGAGGTAGGAACCATACATAGTTTTAAGGCGAGGTATGATAAAGCTTATGGAGCAGGGGAGAGAGGACCTAGTAGCGATCAGTGAAGAGGCGGGGCCAGGAGCTGAGTATCGACCCCTGTAACCACAATTAGGTAAGTACAATTAGGTGAGTGCACACAAACAAACACACACACACACACTAGAGCTAAAGCTCTCGCTTCACGCACGGAGGGCCCGGGTTCAATTCCCGGTGGGGCGGAAATATTTCGAAGTGTTTCCTTACACACACACACACACATACATACAACAGGCCTAGTGTCTAATCGACATGTGCCTAGGACACAATGGTAACTAACACACTCAAACACCACACACACACACACACACACACACACACACACACACACACAGCGATGTAGTAGAGGCAGGTTCCATACACAGCTTTAAGAAGAGGTATGATAAAGCTCATGGCGCAGGGAGAGTGACCCAGTAGCTGCCAGTGAAGAGGCGGGGCCAGGAGCTATGTCTCGACCCCTGCAACGACAACTAGGTGAGTACAACTAGATGAGTACACACAAGCGAAAGGCGCTAGGAGGAGAGACAAGGACAGAATCAGCAGAGGAGAACAAGATCAGGGCAGAGCAACAAGATCAGGGCAGAGCAACAAGAGCAGGGCAGAGCAACAAGAGCAAGCACACACAGAACCATCCCCAGAACCCCACAATAAATGACGCTATCCCAACACAAACCACACTCCCCCACCCAACACTCCGCTATAGAATCCCGCAGTACACTGCCAGGTCCCCTCCCCCACAGACCCCTCAAAACACAGTGTTGGAGAGGAAACTGAAGGTATGGTACACCAACACGTACTTGTGTCTCATACAGAATCTTGCAACCCCTACAAGATATCAACTTCTTCCCCAGTTACCAACACTCTCCCATTCATACTTACTACTGCTCCGGCATTACCATCATCATTTGTGTTTTCTCAGGTGTAAATGTTACCTGCCATCGGTTTTCCCAAGCTGATATAGCTCTTAGCTGGTGATTAATGTAGCTTAGAGCAGCTGGCATTTCTTCTCTTGGATAAGTAAATGTCAGAGTACAGTCGTCTGCATATGCATGACATTCTGGGATGAGATGAAGGTCATTGAAGTAGACAGTCCATAACAATGGTCCCAGCACACTTCCTTGTGGAACACTTGCCCCAATAGGATGTCTTGCTGATTCTGTTTCATTGAGAACTACCCTTAGAGACCTACCAGTGCTTGCAGTGTTGCCAAGATGCCCTGGTGCAACACTTGGTCTCTCTTTCTCTTCTGACACATACATTTTCTTCTGTACTTTCCTCCTCTTCTTCTCTTCTTCCCTTTACCTAGTAGCCAATGATTGCACTTGCTGCATAATTACTTCCTGGAAACATCTGCATAATGTTCATATATAACATTTTTTCTACAGGCATTTTTCTAGATATTATGATTTAAATATTCTAGCTTTGTTTTGACATATGTTTTGATATATCTCTTGCAATAAGACACACTAACCTTGAAAGTTTGAAGTGAATCAGAAGAGTCATTCTCCAGTTATCACTTGGTAACAAATTTGGGACAAGGTTATATAACTTTGACCATTGGTCTCCCACACACACAAATAGTCCCATGATAGTTGTTCTAAATGCAATACACGAACTTCGACAATTTGAAGCCGATCAAATAAGTCATTCTCCAGTTATAAATGAAAGTTTTGGAAAATGGAAAGAGAAATTCTGCTGAGTGTAGTGAAAATGGCAGATTTGGGAAACACCATCCTCGTTAGGGATAAAAATGCTATATTTTTTTTCATTTTTATTTATCATTTATCTTCTATTTAAAATCTTCTACAATCATGTCAGAAAAACATTGGAGCATTATTTAAAAAAATGAACAATTTAATAAAATAACTAAAAAATAGTTGACAAATTGGCACCCACACAGCCCAAAATCAATGCAAATAATACTTCTATTTATGATACACCAGCATTTAAGGTTTGAAACTGAGCAGAAGAAGCATTCTCTAGTTATTACAATGAAAACAATATATTTGATAAAATTGGCAAATTTATTTTACACCTTACCTTACCTTTACCGCTGAAGAGTTTCGAGAGTTTCTCTACTCTCTGAGCCCGGCCATGGGCCAGATGGGCCGGGCTCGTCTGAGGCTTGCCTGGTCAAGCAGGCTGTTGCTGCTGGAGGCCTGCTGTCCCACATATCCATCACAGCCTGGTTGATCTGGCATCTGGTGAAGATACTTGTCCAGTTTCCTCTTGAAGGCTTCTACACTTGTTCCAGCCGTGTTTCGGATATCTTCTGGTAAGATGTTGAATAGTCTGGGACCCCGGATGTTAATACAGTGCTCCCGTATTGTCCCCACCGCACCCCTGCTCCTCACTGGGTTTATTTTACACTTCCTCCCATATCTCTCACTCCAGTATGATATGGCAGTGTGCAGATTTGGGACCAGGCCCTCGAGTATTTTCCAGGTATATATTATCATGTATCTCTCTCTCCTCCGCTCCAATGAGTACATGTTCAAGACCTGAAAGCATTCCCAATAATTTAGATGTTTTACTGGCTCAATGTGAGCCGTAAACGATCTCTGTATTTGTTCCAGCTCTGATATTTCTCCTGCCCTGAACTGAGCAATATTCTAAGTGAGGGAGCAGTAGTGATTTGAATAGTGTCACCATCGGCATTATTTCCCTTGTTTTGAAAGTTCTCAATACCACCCTGTCATCTTCCTGGCTGTTATGGTTTTTTCTTTAAAAGACAGATCAGCTGACATAATTTTTCCCCAAACGTCCTTAACGTGTTCCTTTCGTTCCATTTGGTGACCTTCTTGAGTTTTGTATATAGTGTTCCTTTTGAGTTCTTCATTGTTTCCATACCTCAGCAGCTGAAACTTATCACCATTAAACATCATGTTGTTCTCCACTGACCACAGTTTAAACTGAAGGTTAAACTTTCTTTATTAAATTCCACCAACATTGAAAGCCTTAAGTGGATCAGACAAATCATTCTCCAGTAATTGATCTGATTCCATCATTCTCCAGTAATTGATCTGATTCCCATCATTCTCAGTAATTGATCTGAAAATTCCATCATTCTCAGTATTGATCTGTTCCCATCATTCTCCAGTATTGATCTGATTCATCATTCTCCATAATTATCTGATTCCATCATTCTCCAGTATTGATCTGATTCATCATTCTCCAGTAATTGATCTGATTTATCATTTCCATAATTGATCTGATCCCTCATTTCCAGTAATTGATCTGATTCCCATCATTCTCCAGTAATTGATCTGATCTTCCATAATTGTCTGATTCATTCCAGTAATATCTGATTCCCACGTCATTTTTCCAGTAATTGACTGATTTCCATATTTCCAATAATTGATCTGATTCCCATCATTCTCCAGTAATTGATCTGATTCCCATCATTCTCCAGTAATTGATCTGATTTCCATCATTCTCCAGTAATTGATCTGATTCCCATCATTCTCCAGTAATTGATCTGATTCCAATCATTCTCCAGTAATTGATCTGATTCCCATCATTCTCCAGTAATTGATCTGATTCCAATCATTCTCCAGTAATTGATCTGATTCCCATCATTCTCCAGTAATTGATCTGATTCCCATCATTCTCCAGTAATTGATCTGATTCCCATCATTCCAAGTAAATTTAATAATTTCAGTGAAAGATTAAACTTGCACCTTCACAGGCTAATTTTGAGGTGTCCTTCACCTTCACGGCTAATTTATGAGGTGTCCTTCACCTTCACGGCTAACTTATGAGGTGTCCATTCACTTCACGGGCTAACTTATGAGGTGTATTCACCTTCAGGGCTAACTTAGAGGTGTCCTTCACACGGCTAACTTATGAGTGTAGGGCTGATAACCCTATGAGGTGTCCTTCTTATATAATGAATAAACGTTAACATTATGAAGCCGATCACAGGAAGGATTCTTTAGTTATTGAAGGTAAATGAGTATCACTAATTATTCAATAAAATTAGCAAATTGGGACTTTCGTTATGCAATAACAGCGGTGAACTTCACTTTCACGACACCAAACTATTGATGAAATTTGAAGCCGATTAGAAAAGACATTTTCCTGTTATGGGCAGACAGTTAAAAAATTAAATTTAATGAAAACTATCCTGTATGTAAGATCCATCAGTCATTAAATATTGAAGTCATTAGGAAAATGGTAGTAGTTCAGTCCCCGTCCATAAGACATGTAGGAATTTCAAGGAGGACGAGTCTTATCTTCAGATGGTGCTAGGGCAGGTCTAAAACATGTCTAAAACATGGTTAAAATATTGTCTACACATTTGGCATCCCGGGTATAAATTTCA
>WNWK01057562.1:0-10702 GCA_009830355.1 Cherax destructor
CCTTTTTCCCCCTCTTCTCTCTTTCTCTCTCTCTCTCTCTCTCTCTCTCTCCCCCACTTTTTCCCCTCTCTCTCCCCCTCTCTCTCTCTTTTTTTTTTTTTATTTTTTTCATTTTTTTTTTTTTCCTTGCTAGTAAATTTGTAAATTGAGAATACGTTTCAAATCCCCGTCGCATGCTACTCAACCCCATTAAAAAAATTTCATCTAAACCCCCCTGGGAATATTATTTCCAATAATAAAAAAAAAGGGTCGAACACTTTTCATACATATGTTATTATAGACAAAAAAAAAAAAAAAAAATTCTGCCTCGCGCCCTTAATTATTTTTGGTGATAGCAAAAAAGATGAAGGAAAAGAGGAAAACGGCGGTGAGGGGGTGTTAATTTTTTGGGGGGAACCCCCGGGGGTGTTAGATCTCGGGGGGAAGTCCCCGGGGTGTTAGATCTCTTGGGGAAGCCCCCGGGGGTGTTAGATCTCTTGAAAATCCCCGAGGGTGTTAGATCTCTTGGATAAGTCCCCGGGGGTGTTAGATCTCTTGGGGAAGTCTCCGATGGTGTTAGATCTCTTGGGGAAGTCTCCGAGGTGTTAGATCCCCTTGGGGGAAGTCTCAAAGGCGTTAAATTTTTTGGGGGAAAGTCTTCGAGGGTGTTAAATCTCTTGGGAAGTCCCCAAGGGTATTAAATCTCTTGGGGAAGACTCCGATGGTTGATTTTGGGGGAAGCCCCCGGGGGGTGTTAGATTTTTTGGGGAAAGCCTCCGTTGTGTTAGATCTTTGGGAAGCCTCCGATTGTTTAGATTTTTTGGGGGGAATCTTCAGGGGTGAGTTTTTTTGGGAAGTCGGGGGTGTTAGATTTTTTGGGGGGAAAGCCTCCGGGGGTGTTAGAACTCTTGGGGAAGTCCCCGAGTGTTAGATCTCGGGGGGAAGTCTCCAAGGGTGTTAGTCTCGGGGGGAAGTCTCAAGGAGTTAGATCTCTTGGGGGAGCCCCCGGGGGTGTAAACAGTTTTTGGGGGGAGATGATGGCTTGTGTCGCCAGTCAGGATCATGTAAACGTGTTTGGGGGAGTGGGATTTAAAGGATCAGTCACGTCATTAGTGGATTATTGTCATTATTATTATTATCTTAATTATTGGTATTTTATTATTAACTTTTTTAATGTTGTTTATTTTAAAAATTGGGGTTAGTTATTATTATTATTATTATTATTATTATTATTATTATTATTATTATTATTATTATTATTATTTTTTATTATTTATATTTTATTCTCTTTTTTAAAAAAAACCCGGAAAAAAATGGGCTTCCCCCTCCGTTTTTTGGGGCGTAAAAAACAGCCCCAAAACCGTTTCCCCTCGCTCTGGAGCAGGTCATGAATATCATGGGAAGGCGCTAAAGTCGTGAGGGTCAAACACCCCCGGGGGAATGGGAGGTAATGAGGCGTCCCCCAAAGGGAAAGGGGGGATGGATGCCCCTTTTTCCCCGGTTGAAATATATCTTTCTTGTTTTCTTCTTGGGTCACACAGCTAAATTTTTTTGCACTCGAAAAATTCTTTTTTTTTTTTTCAAAACCTAAGATTTTTTTTAAAATTTTTTTTACAAACTTCTATTTACGTTTAGTAACCAAAAGTTTTACTCTGCTTTTCAAAAGTTTAATTTTTGGACAAAAAAAAAAAAAGGGCTTTATTCTTGAAATATTATTGTTGTTTTACCCCCCTTTTTGGGGGTGATGCCCCCTGTACCACCAACATATATACAATTAAACCTAACTATAGGAAGAAGCAGACATGTAGAAACATCTGTTATTGTGGGTAACGTCGAGCAGGGGGGTGTGTGTGGGCGTGTGGCAGTACTTCTGTCCCAAGATCATGGGCGTGATGGACAGCCAGGATGATGTGTGGGCGTACTCACCATATTAGTGTAGTAGGTGGAGAGTGTGTGGGCATTCCATATAAAAAAGGGTGGGTGGAAAGGCGTTTGGTTGTGTGGGCGTTATCGTACTCACCATATCAGGATCGTGGGCGGGCAGGGTTGCTGGGGGTCCCCGGGGGGGTTCCTCCCTCACAGTAACGTGGGCGTGAGGACGCTGAAACTGTGGTGGGTTATCTTTATCCCTCAGTTTTACGGACACCCAGGCGGAGTCAGGTGGCGAGTCCTCAGCCTCCTCTCCCGGGGTAAAAGGGGGGGGGAAGGTGAGAGGCAGGGCGTGAATGTGAAGGAAGGTGGGGGAAAGAGGGGGGGTAAAAACAGGTGGGGGAGAAGGAAGAATGTGGGGGAGGAAGGAAAAAAGGGGAAAAAAGGGGAGGGGGTGAGAGTGCAGGAGGAAAGTTGAAAAGGTGAATGTAGACAGGTGGGGGGTGAAGGGGAAGGTGAGAGGGAACAGATGGCGGGGTGGATAATGAGACTAAAAAGGGAAGTGGGGGAAAAAAGATCTGTGGAGTGAGATAAGAATGGGGAAGACATACGAGAAAGGGGAAAAAGAGAGAGAGAGAAAAGGAAACGGATGATCTGCTGAGGAGGACCTCGTTGGGGGTTAAAATATACACACCCCATTCTTCCCCCTTTTATCTCCCATTTTCCTATCTCCTCACACACACACCCTCACACACACACACACACCCCCTCACACACACACACACACACACACACACACACACACACACACACACACACACACAAAAAAATAAATGAAAAAACATACATATTCATTCAGCATACAAAAATAAAAGATACGGGAATAGCAGTCCCCAAAAGTGACTTTTTTTGACAGTTAGTGTGTCCCCTAAACGAATTCTCCTTTAAATGCCATGTTCATCAAAGCTGTCCCCTTTTGCGTTATATTGGATTACATTAAAATTCTTTTATTTTTTGTTGACTATTTTTTTGCCCTTTTGGGAAAAAAAAAGGGGGGAAACAATGGATGTCTGTTTAAATATTGCCCCCTCAATTTTAATTTTTTTTTTTATATTTTTTTTAAAATTTTTTTTTGGGGGGGATTCGGGCCCCCTATTCATTACTGTTTTGAAAAAATATATTTTTTTGTCTTTCTGAGCTGTTTTACGTGAAACTTTAAAAAAAAAAAGAGTCTTTTCTTTCTGTTTTTATATTAAAAATGTTAGCCACAGTTTTTTTTTTTTTTTTTATGAACTAATTTTGATTAAATTTTTTCTGTCTTCCAGTTTCTGTACTTTCCCAAAATTTTTTAATGGCATTTTTGGGTCTTCTTGGGGTACTTCCAATTAAAAACCCCCCAACTGGGGTTCTGCCAATTAGGGTACTTCCCAATTAGGGTACTTCCAGTATTCTTACAACCCACTAGTGACACTGGCCTGTGAAGACGTGTTCTCACTTTTCCCAAAATTACATTCTTTCTTTTAAACAAATATGTCTCATTCCTTTTTGTTTTGAAAAAACCACACAGCTTTCCTTTTTTTAGACATAATTTTTTTTTTTCTTGAAAAATTTTTTTTAGGGTTAACGCTAACAAAAAATTTTTGACAATTAAAATAATTTCACCATGGGGAAAAACAACCGCCCAGAGGGGTACTACCGTCCTGCCAAGTATTTAAAAAAAGAAAGCCTTAATTTTTTACATGATGGAAAGGTTTTTTTGGGGTCTTTCTGTCTCATAAAAAAAGCAAAAATTTCCCGGCGTCTTTTCTTCTACCCTTTTCTTGGTCCCCTAAAACATTCATGTACAAGCATATATATACACCCCCCTCGGGGTTTTTTTTCTATTTTCTTACTAGTTCTTGTTCTTATTTCCTCTTATCTCCAGGGGAAGTGGAACAGAATTTTCCCCCAAAACCATGCTTTAAAGAGCGACTAAAATGCCAGGACAGGGCTAGAAACCCCCCTTCCCCCCGATCTATATTTAAATAAAAAATAAAACTTTTTTTTTTCCTTTTGGCCCCCCCTGCCTCGGGGGAAACCCGACGTGTTGAAAGAAAAAATATATATATATATATATATATATATATATATATATATATATATATATATATATATATAAAATATGGTCGACAGCGATGTCCCTAGATGACCCCAAGTATTTAAAAATTTTGATGAAGATATGGTTTAAAAAAATTTATGGCTCATCTCTACCATTTATATTTTATTAGGAAAAGCCTGGCAACGAGTGTCATTTCTGTCATTTTTTTGCAGACGCAGGATCAACCCCCCCCCCCCACGATAACAACACACGGCATATGTTCCACAACAACAATAATCTAGATACATTGTTTCTCTCTCTCTCTCTCTCTCTCTCTCTCTTTTTCTCTCTCTCTCTCTCTCCTCTCTCTCCTCTCTCTCTCTCTCTCTCTCTCTCTCCTCTCTCTCTCTGTCACTGACGAAAAACGACTAAACCAGGATCTGGTAAGGAGGAGGAAGAAGGACGGGAAGGATGAAAATGGGTGCAAAAATGGGGGGGAAGAGGAACTAGGAGAAGGAAAGGGGGAAAAAAAGATAAGAGGCCAACCCGCTTGATTTCTACTTGATAATGGTGTATCGAGATTTGCTTTTTCGTCATTTAAAAAATTAAACCAGGATGGATACCACTGCCCAGCACTGCGAGATGGAAAGAAAAATGTACAGTACCGTGACTGGAACAATACACAAAAAAAAAGGCTTATTACGACGTTTCGGTCCGATTTGGGGAAAAATAACTCCAAAGAATCCCCCTGATTTTTTACAGTGATCAGGCACCAAGACTGTTGCCAAAAACAGGCTTACAGTGAGGGAATTAAAGAACGGGTTACAAAAAGAGGAGTTAAAGGGGGGGATTACAGTAAAGGGTTTCAGTAACAAAAATTACAGTGAGACAGAATTACAGTGACTGAGGTTACAATGACGGTTTCATTATCGGTTTTCATTATCCTTTCAATAAAGGGCCAATTATTGCCATTTCTAATTTTTCCCAATTTACCGTTTTGTAATGAGATTTGAAAAAATCCCCGGGAAATTTTTTATTATTATTTTATTATTATTATTATTATTATTATTATTATTATTATTATTATTATTATTATTAAACCAATTATTATTATTATTATTATGGAAACCCTTAACTCAGGGGAGGGCATTCAGTACATTGCAGTGGAGGGTGAACCCTCCCGGATCAAAAAAGGGCCTTCACCGGTTCCAGGCACCTCTCTCGATGGGGGCCAAAAAAAACAGGCGTATATTCGTTGAAAAACCCAACGTGATATCGTCCGGCCTCTCTTCGATTGTTCAGTGTCCAGACGCATTTTACTTTCCCTTTAAAACATCTGGGGTTTTGAAGGTTTTTGTTCGTCAAAAATCCCCCCCTTTTTTAAAACATTTCAATTTCCAAATATATGTATGTATATATATATATATATATATATATATATATATATATATATATATATATATATATATATATATATATATATATATATATATATATATATATAAATTAGGTTTAGACAGCAACCACTCAGGGGGGTACTACCACCCCCCCGGTGACTGTAAAAAAGAAACCTAAACTTTTTTAATGATGGTGGTTGCTGGTGTTTTTCTGTCTCATAAACATCAAGATTTCGGGGACGTCCTACTTCTACCCTTAGGTCACACTACGCAAACATGTCCGTTTTTGTATACCTCATCTGAGTTTTCTTTGTTTTATTTTTGTTCTTGTTCTTTTGTTTTCCCTTTCATATCCAGGGGGAAATGGAAAAGAATCTTTCCTCCTAACCATGCGTTTGTAAAAGTAACTAAAATGCCAAAAAAAGGGGGAAACCCCCTTTTCCCCGAAGCTTACTAAAAAGAAGAAAAAAAATCGTCAAGTGGGATGTTTGAATGTGCGGGATTTTAAATGAAAAAAAGTGATTGTAGATTTTATGAATGAAAAAAAGCTGGATGTCCTGGCTTTAAATGAGACAAAGCTGAAGGGGGGAGGAGAGTTTCAGTGGGGAAAAATAAATGGGATTAGATCAGGGTTTCAAATAGAGTTAGAGCAAAAAAAGGAGTGGCAATAATTTAATAATCAGTTATGCAGGAAAAAAGGAATAAAATGTATAAATTCAAGGATTATGTGGGTAAAAAAAGGGGTTTTATGTGAAAAGTGGGTTATAGTAAGTGTTTATGCACCTGGAAAGAGAAAGTGTAGAAAGAGAGAGATTTTGGGAAATTTGGTGAGTGTGTGGGAGTTTTGAACCAAGTGAAGAATTGGGTTGGGGATCTTAATGCTAAAGTGGGTAAAAAATTTTTTGGATGGGTAGTAGGAAAGGGGGGCCAGGGTAAATGTAAAGGGGGCCATTATGACTATGTGTAAAAGGGTTTGGTAATAAAATACATATTTTATAAAAAGAGGATAAAAAAAAAATTGAAAGCACGTAAGGAAAGTATTTGTTGGATTATGTATTGGTGGAAAGGTTGATGAGTAGGCTTCAGGATGTACATGTTTATAGAGGGCAACGGATATATAATCATTTTTGGTTGTAGCTAATTAGGAAAAGGTAGATGGGAAAAAAGGAAAATGGCAACAGCAAGTAAAGAGGGGAAAAAAGTGTATAAACTAAGGGAGGAGGAAGTTAGGGTGAGATATAAGAACTATTGGCAGAAAGGTGGGCTAGTGCAAGTAGGGTAGTGGGGGTTGAAGAGAGTTTAGTTTTAAAAATGATATTAGAATGTGGGCGGGTTTGTGGTTATAGGAGGGTGGGTGCAGGGGAAGAGGGTGGTGGTGGAATGAAGAAGTAAAGGGTGTGATAAAAGAAAAAAGGTAGCTTATGAAGGTTTTTACAAAACAAAGTGTTAGTAAAGAGCAGAGTATATGGAGAGTAAAAGAAAGGTGAAGAGAGTGGTGAGAGAGTGCAAAAGAAGAGCGGATGAAAGAATGGGAGGGATCTGTCAAGAAATTTTGCTGAAAACAAGAAAAATTTTTGGAGTGAGATAAACAAGGTAAGAAAGCCTGGGAACGAATGGTTTGTCAGTTAAAACAGAGTGGGGAGTTAGTAGATGGGGAGCTGGAGGTATTGGGTAGATGGCGGGAATATTTTGGGAACTTTTAAATGTCGATGAAAAGGGGAGGCGATAATTTCATGTACTGGCGGGGAGGTACAACATCGTTTGGGTGAAAAGGCAGGATGTGAGTGTGGGAGGTGCGTGAGGCATTACGTAGAATAAAAGGGGGGTAAAGCAGCTGGTTGACGGAATCATGACGAAATGTTAAAAGCGGGGGATATAGTGCTGGAGTGGTTGGTATTTTTGTTTTAATAAATGTATGAAAGGGGAAGGGTACCTAGGGATTGGCAGGAGCATGTATGTTCCTTTATATAAAGGGAAGGGGATAAAAAGAGTGTAAAAATTATAGGGAATAAGTTTACTGAGTATACCAGGTAAAGTGTATGGCAGGGTTATTATTGAAAGAATTAGAGGTAAGACAGAGAGTAGGATTGCAGATGAGCAAAGGCTTTAGAGTGGGTAGGGGGGTGTGTAGATCAAGTGTTTACAGTGAAGCATATATGTGAACAGTATTTAGATAAAGGTAAGTTTTATTGCATTTATGGATTTAGAAAAGGCATATGATAAGTGGATAAGGGAGCAATGTGGCAAATGTTAAGGGTGGAATAGGTAGTAAGTTACTGAAGGCTGTAAAGATTTTTTTTGAGGATAGTGAGGCTCAGGTTAGGGTGTGTGGGGAGAGAGATTACTTCCCGGTAAAAGTAGGTCTTAGACAGGGTTGTGTAATGTCACCATGGTTGTTTAATATATTTATAGATGGGGTTGTAAAAAAAGTAAATGTTAGGGTGTTGGGGAGGGGGTGGGTTAGAATTATGGAATTAAATGCAAAGGGAGTTGACACAGTTACTTTTGCTGATGATACTGTGCTTATGGGAGATTCTAAGAAAAGTTGCAAAGGTTAGTGGACGGTTTGGGAGAGTGTGTAAAAGGGAGAAAGTTAAGTGAACATAGATAAATAAGGTGATGAGGGTATCAAACGATTTAAATAAAGAAAAATTGGTATCACATTGGGAGAGGGTTTGGAAAAGTAAATGTTTTCAGATATTTGGGGTTGATGTGTCACGAATGGGGGTTTTGAAGGGGGAGGTTAACCATAAATTTTTGAAGGAAAAAGGTGAGTGGTGCATTGAGGTATCTGTGGAGACAAAAACTTATCCATGGAGGCAAAAAGGGAAGTACGAAAATAGTGGTACCAACACTCTTATATGGGGTGAAGCATGGGTTGCAAATGCTGCGCGGGGGAGGCTGGGGCAGTGGAGTGTCCTGTCTAAGGGCAAGTTGGTGTAAATTTAGCAGAAAACGGAATGTGGAAATTGGAGAAGGGTGGAGTTACTAAAAGTATTTGTCAAAGGGGTGAAGAGGGGTTGTTAGGTGGTTTGGTTTTAAAAAATGGATCAAAGTAGAATGACTTGGAACGTATAAATCTGTGGGAAGGAAGGCGGGGTAGGGGTCGTCCCAGAAGGTTGGAGGAAGGGAAAGGAGGTTTTGTGGGCAAAAGGGTTGGACTTCCAGCAAGCATTTGAGCGTGTTAGATGGAGTGAATGGAGACAATGGTTTTGGGGGGATGACGATCTGTTGGGTGGGCAGGGTAACATTGTGTGAAGGGATTCAGGGGGAAAACCGTTAATTTATTTAGTTGGACTTAGTCTGGAAATGGGGGAATCAATGCCTGCACTTTAAAAGGGGGGTCTGAGATAGTGACAGCTGGGAGGGGGTTTTTCAGCTGTAGTATCCCAAAATCCCTGCAAAGACAGTGATTATGTAATGTGGGAAAGTGAAATGATGATGAAATTTTTTTTTTGGGGATTTTTTTTTTTTTTGGTCACCCCCGCCCGGGGGGAGACGGCCGCTTTTTAAAAAAAAAAAAAAAAAAAAAAAAAAAAAAAAATATATATATATATATATATATATATATATATATATATATATATATATTTTAAAAACGTATATATATATATATTACTCACCCTTCTTTGCCCACCAAAAACGAAAGCCTCGTCTTTGGGGTTTCGTTCTCAAAAGTCAAGAGTCTTGATGGCGAAATGCCCCATCCCCCCCGACCCCCCCCCCGAAGTTTTCCCAGCCCCCCCCCTCGCCCCCACCACCTGTAAAAAAAGGTTTGTGGGGCCAGCTGTTTCCCCCCATCCCACACTCCTCGTCTTCCCCCCTGCAACACAGAAGATGGAGCTACAAAACCAGAGAGAAAATGATAGGGAGGGGGGGAAAAAGAAAAAGGGGAAAAAAGGGGAAAGGGGGAAGAGAGGAGGAGGAGGAGGAGGAGAGGGAAGCACAAAAAATTTGGGATCATTTTCATAATCTTCTGTCGTTATTCTCCCCCGGGTTGTCCCCTTTCCCCCGACTATTGACACAGGCTCAATCTCCCATCTTACCCCTCTCACTCCCCCCCTTTGGACCCACTGAATTCTTCCTACCCCAAAATTTTTTTCCCCCTAAATCATGTTTGACCTCTTTTTTTTTCCCCCCGCCTTCAAGTGTCGATCTATGTCTCCTTTCTCTCCTCACCATTTTTCCCCCTTTTTTCCCCCGTTTATATTTTAACTCGTCTCAGTTTTCTTACTCCTTCCCCCCCCTCCCCCTTTTTCCCCTTAATTTTTTCCCTCCCCCCCCTCTCCTCCTCATCAGTTCTTCCCATTCATTACTTCTTTTTTAAAACCCCCCCTCCTGTTTAAGGGAAAAATAACGGGGAAAATAGCAAAAATTTGTTGCTAAAATTTGGGGAACCCTGCTGGGTTAATTTGTTGCTAAAAGGGGGGAGCACCCTGCGGGGGGCCTAATTTGTTGCTAAAATTGGGTAGCACCCTGCTAAAGGGGCCCCAATTTTATTAAATGGTTCCCAATCCATTTAGGGTTTTAGTTATTTATTAGAACCCCTTTATTTGTATTATTAAGGTCGAGACTCGGCTCCTAGCCTCTTACGCTGGCAGCTTCTGGTTTCACTCTTTCCCCCCCTTGTCCCCGCCCAGTCATACCTATTCCTGCCTATATCATTGTCCCGGTCATTTCATTTCCCAAAAAAAAAATTCCCAAATGCTCTTGTTTTTTAAATTTCCCCAAAAATGCCCCTTTATACCTCTTTCTCCCTTCTAGAACAGCCCCCCCCCTAACCTTTTTAATTCCCCCGACTACTTTGTACGTTATTATCATATCTCCCCCTTGGGGTTTTTTTTTCCCCTAATGTTTTTTCTTATTTTCTTTAGTGTCTTCCCCCCAAAAAACCCTCTCTGCTATGATTAATCCCTTCAAATCTTTGCATTTTTACAGTTTCTTAAAAACTTAATCATTTTGGGGTCCAAGTTCAGATAGCCTGTCGTATGTCAAATATAGTATCGCGAATTATTCTAAAGTATGCTTCAGAAATTTTTGGGGGATGTGTTCCTTAGGATATAGTGTTCTCCAGTATTCTCCGTTTCTGTTCTTCTTTTCCCTTTCCCAATTTTTCCCCTTCACTTGCTGGGTTGAAAATTCCCAAAAACCGCGTGTCAAAAAATTCAGCAAATTAGGTCCCAAATTTTTTCTTTTCTTTGTCCTCTCTAATTTTTTTTCCCCTCTCCCCCAGTTTACATCACCTGCCCCAAAAGGAATATCAGACTGTTTCTTCCAGCCCTCATTCCCTTATCAAAAACAACTCTGGTCCCCGTAGAATGTTTTGGGGAACCCCCCTTTTTCCCATTATCCCCGTTCGATTCCTCTTCCCGGGGAATCT
>WNWK01057563.1:0-10702 GCA_009830355.1 Cherax destructor
AAAAACTTGGAAATCATACAAACCAATTGACAGAAACTGAGGAATTACCACAGGTGACTGAATCTTCCACACAACTGGACTTGGTTAACATCCTTTCCAGAGCTCAATCTAAGGTAAAACCAATCCATCCTTTAGTACTTTCCAAAGGAAAACTATAGAGCTGTCACATCTAAATTTTGAAAGTCTCCAGAAGACTTGCCCTTTCCCTTTAGAAAACCCGTAAGCTAGCATTAAATGGCAACGTATTTCAAAGAAAAACTTTCCCGTACAAATTTGAGTTCAAGGGTAATCTTTTATACAGGACTATAGTAACCTCTGACAATCCCAACTATTTTGGGAAGAAGTCTATTGGTCATCCTAGGGATTGTCGTAAGATTATTATAAGACGTACGCATGAAGAAACAGTCTCGGGCCATATTACACGTTGGAGGACTTTAGACGCGATCAGAAATTTTACTTCTGGCCGGGGATGTCCTCCGACATTTATAAATTCTGTAAAGCCTGTCCAGCGTGTCTACCTTACTTTAAAAAAGGTGGAACAAAGAGTCCCAAAATTTTCAAGCAAGCCACTGAAATATTTGATGGTACATATACTCCTCAGTGGAGAAGGAATGTTATGCCACAATATCATACAAATCTAAAGCTGTATCTCTGCTCTCACCCATTTTGCAGATTGGCGGAGCCGAGGTCATATACCTAATACTTTTCCCTCTGGTGTTAACTTATTGCCTCCGACCATAATTTTTGGGAAAGGGGGGATTGTGAGAAAAGTGGTTGTAAATAAGGTAACGGTTGTTCAGTCAGCCGGGAGCTTTATAACGAGTTACAGCCAGCACTACCATCTAGCGGGCTGGGGCTAAACTCTTGTTCCGGTTGTCTGGGGGGGTTTACTTTCTACTCTGGTAGTATGACTCTTACCTGGTGTCGGTTGGGAGTGGAAAGTCACTTCACCTTCACTCTTCTCCGAATCAGGTAAGGCAAGCTACCAGGGAGGAGTTCTTTTTTTTTTGATTATGATGTTTTCGTTGGTTACCAGTAGTGACTTGGTCATCTTGAAACACCTTTTTCTATTTTAAATGTTTTAAGACTTAAGGTAACCAGAATATTTTCTTTATTATCAGCTCTGCCGCTGGACTGGTTCTCCAGGACAGACGATGACACGAGCAAGATTCCCTGGACTTAACGGGAATTCCACAACCCTCCCTCTCTAGTTTCTAACTTTGTGCGTTAGAGGGTGTTGCTGAGATCTCACCTCTGTTCGGATACCTACAGTGTGTATTTCAACCTAGTGGTCCCAGGAGATTCACCATCTACTCGGAGACATACCACCCACTCGGAGACAACCATCATCTATTCTCCCCTCTCCGGTTTTACCTGTCTCACCAACAGACCTGAACCACAACGGATATATTTTTTTACTATTTAATTTTTATTAAAATCCCGAAAAAAACATCTTATTATAAATATCCTTTGGTTTACTATTTATTAATTTTTCCATCAATATTTTGTTCAGGGAAGGCGTTTCCTGACAGTGTTGAAAATTAGCTCCATTTGTGGACACATATTGGGTTTTGTCGCTTGGTATGACTTTAGGTAGTTGAGGAGTGTCCTCTTATACCATAGTGTGATAATTTTAAATGTAACAGATCATGGTTAACTGTATCCCAAAAACTTTACGTAAATCAATGAAGATTCCCAGTGGGATTTCTTTATTTTCAAGAACGTGTATATTATTCCTAGCATGTGTATGATTGCATCATTTGTTTTTATTAGGCCTGAAACCAAACTGACAGGGGTTGAGCATGTTGTGGGAGATGAGGTGGAATAGATTTGCCTATGAATTAACCTTTCAAAGATTTTGGAGAGAAGGGGTAAGTTAGATATTGCCTATAGTTATTTAGGTCTGTTTGAGTCTCCTCCTTTATGTATGGGGTAACCCTCGCTATTTTAGTATTGATGGGAAGGTGGAGGATTCAGTGGATTTGTTAAAAGTGTTGCAATATGGTGATAGTACTTGAGAGCTTTTTTGTATATAAAAGGTGGTAAGTTATTTAGATCTCCTGCCTTGTTTTTAATGAGTTAATAACAAGCGAGACTTCTGATGGGTTGGTCAGAGCTAGGAATAGTGTATTTGGGTAGCTTCCAGTGAGGTAGGCGTTAGGTGGAGTGTTTGAACTGGGTTTTGCTTGCCAACTTTTTCCTATTGTCAGAAGAAAAAATTAGTCTGTTTGCTGTTTCAGTTGGTGGGAGCGGGGGTTCATCTGGGTTTGTCAGTTTGATTGTTGTTTCTGGATACTTTTAGTTCCTAGAATTTCAGATAGGGTTTTCAGGTTTTTTTCATATTACCTCTTAGTTATTTAATCTGTTCTCATAATACAAGTTTTTGACCTTCTTATCAGGCTGGTTAGGTTTGATGAGTAACGTTTTGTTTGTTCTCTTGTTATTTGACCCATTCTGTACTGTTTTTCATATAGGTGTTTTATATTAATGGATTTGAATGCTGGGTGTTAGCCAGGGTTTGTTTAGTCTCTTAGCTGTGATCTGTTTAGTTTTTAGGGCAATGCATTTTATAGAGGTATTGAGTCTTTTTAGAAAATTATTCATACATATGTCAGTATCTGTATAGGTGTCTAACTCGGTTTGCCAGTCGATGTTTGACATAGCTGTTATGAAGTTATTAATAGCTGCCTCATTATATAGTCTGAAAGTAACTTTAATAATCTCTTGGGGTAATTTACCTAGGTTGGTTATGAGAAAAGTATGGTCATATTCTGTAGTATTATCTGTAGTATGCCTGATTTTAGAGGGGATATGGTGTTAGTCCCGATGTGGTCTAATAGGGAGACACTAGTCTCAGAGATTCTTGTTGGTTTTGCTACTGTTGTTAGAAGCAAGCAGTTGCTCATAGTGTTTTGAATTCAGTTACTTCTGGGTCCTGATCTTGTCTTGTAGGAGATTGATATTGAAGTCTCCGTTAGTATTAATGGTCTTTGTTCATGTGTGCATCAGCAATCATACTTCCTAATTTTTACTAAATTGGCTAATATTTGATTGTGGTACTCTGTAGATGTTTATCACTGTAGTTGTTGTAGGTATTTGGATTTTAACTAGCTATTAAATATTCTCCATGTTCATCTCTTGTGCAAGTATTGTTGATACATTCAAGCTGGTCTGAATAGTAAATAGTTGTGCACCCCTTGTTGGTCTGGCCTATAGTTGTGTAAAGGCTGTGTAACCAGGAATGGCATAGATATCTGTAGTATTAGGCTTTACAGGTTTCAGTGAGGAATGATGGACATACTGGCCTGCAGAATTTTAAAAATGCTATGAGGTCATCGTAATGCTTGCTTAAAGATCTGATATTGTAGTTAAAGATAATTATGTTATTGTTGGCTCTGAGTAGTGCTTTTGCTTGTTCTGATGTGTAATAATTACTGAAAGACATTTTCGTGTCCATGTTGGCAACTCTTTCCTCAGACTTTGCTCAGGCCGGGGGAGTCCCACATGGTTGTGTCCTTAGCACTACCCTTTTTCTTTTGGCTATGATTGACCTACCTTCCGTTCTTCCATCCCATATTTGGTCGTCACTATGTGGATGACTTGCTAAAAGCTTATGCAGGTACTGACTATCGCCTGGTAGCAGCCTCCCTTCAGGATGCGATTAACCGTGTTTCCCATTGGGCCAATTCTCATGGATTTAAATTTTATAGTGCAAAAACTCATTTCATTACATCACTAGACATCCTCTTGCCCTAGAATGTGATACGGTCAAGTTTCTTGGCCTTCTATTTGATCGCCGTTTGACATGGAAACCTCACATTTCCTTTTTGAAGGCAATGCCTTGGTTGCTGAACCTCCTTAAAATTCTTGCGCATCATTCATGGGGAGCAGATCGCCGGACTGTACTCCTTTAGCATTCCACCTAGTCTTGTCAAAGCTGGATTATGGTGACCAAGTCTATTCAGTGACTTCTGCAACTCTATGTTAGATCCGTTCATCATCAAGGTCTGTGTTTGAAATAAATGGTACAAAATACCAACACAATGGAAAAATAAACACATAAGCAGTATAACCTACTTGACTTGGTTCTGGCAAGCAAGGAAACCTTTGTTAATAATTTAGAAATTACAGAGGAACTTGGCTCTAGCGACCACAAGTCAATTACCTTTAGCATTGAATGGATGTATGATAGTAGGGATAATTCAGTAACAGTCCCAGATTATCGCTTAGCAGATTATAATGGACTTAGAACACTTAACTGTAGACTGGGGTGACCAAAGAGAGGTATCAATATGACAGTTTCTTAACACTATACAGGCTACCCAAAGAACATTTATCCCATATAAAGAAATTAGATCAAGTAGAAATGACCCAAAATGGATGAATAATAGGGCTCAAGTATCTTTTAGGGCAGAAGAAAGGATTTTATAGGCGCATAAAAAGAGGTGGGGGTCATCTTATAAATCGGTATACTGACATTAAGAGGAACGTTAAAAGGGGATAAGAAAAGCTAAACGGACATGAAATTAAAGTTACTAGGGATTCAAAAACTAACCCAAAAGTTTTTCCAGGTTTATAGAACAAAAGTTAGGGATAAGATAGGTCCCCTTAAAAATAACTCTGAGCATCTTACTGACAAGGGAGTGATATGTGCTCTATTTTTAATAATTATTTTTCTCGGTTTTCACACGGAAGACACTAATAATATCCCAGTAATTAATTTTTACATCGGCCCAGAAGATAAATTATATAATATCACAGTCACTAGCGAATTGGTTATGAAACAACTAGACCGACTGAAACAAAATAATTCGCCGGGTCCTGATGTGCTTTTGCAAGGGTTCTTAAGGAATGCAAAATGGAGCTCTGTGAACCATTATTTAACATTTTAATTTATCTCTTCAAACAGTTGTGGTGTCTGATATGTTGAAGATGGCTAATGAAATTTCCCTATTTTAAAGCAAGGGACAAGTCACTACCGTCAAATTACCGCCCAATAAGCATGACCTAAATTGTAGGCAAATTACTAGAGTCCATTATGGCTGATATTATAAGAAGCCATCTGGAAAACATAATTTGATTAATGATACTCAGCATGGATTCACAGTGTCCGTTCCGCCTATCTAATTTATTAACCTTCTTCAGTAAAGCTTTGAGGCTGTTGATCACGATAAAGAATTCGATATTGTTTATTTAGACTTTAGTAGGCTTTTGATAGAGTACCACACCCGAACTGTTAAAGAGTACAGCTCATGGCATTGGGGAAAAGTGCTGTCATGGATCGAGTCATGGCTCACAAATAGGAAGCAGAGAGTGTGCATAAATGGGTTAAATCCCAATGGGACTTGTAACAAGTGGTGTTCCACGGGATCAGTCTTAGGCCCCTTGACGAGGGAATTATTAGTGATATGAGCAAATTCGCCGACGACACGAAGATTGGTAGGATATTGATTCAAACATAGATGTCATAGAACTTCAGGAAGATTTAGACAAACTTAATTCGTGGTCAGAAAAGTGGCAGATGCAGTTCAATGTAGATAAATGCAAGGTTCTGAAGCTCGGGCGTGTCCATAACCAAGCACTTATAAGTTAAATAACGTAGAACTTAGCCATACAGATTGCAGAAGGACTTGGGGTGATGGTAAGCAGCAACCTTAAACCAAGACAGCAGCCTAAGCGTACATAATAAGGCAATGATTACTGGGATTTATATCAAGAAGTGTTGCAACAGAAGTCCAGAGGTTATATTACAGCTTTATACATCATTAGTAAGGCCTCACCTAGATTACGCAGCTCAGTTCTGGTCTCCATATTACAGAATGGACATAAATTTATTAGAAAACATTCAGCGTAGAATGACTAAATTAATAAATAGCATTAGAAATCTTCCTTATGAAGAAAGATTGAAGATCCTTAAATTACATTCACTTGTAAGACGTAGAATGAGGGAGACATGATCGAGGTATACAATGGAAAATGGGTATTAACAAAGGGGATATAAATAAAGGGCTTGAGGGTATCTCTCCAAGAGAGAACCCGAATAATGGTTCAAGTTAGATAAATTTAGATTTAGAAAGGATATAGGAAAGTATTGGTTTGGAAATAGGGTATTTGAGGTGGAAAGTCTGTGTAGGGTTTTGAAGCAAGGCCCTTTGGGGATTTTTAAATTTGGGTTGGATAAATTCAGAGTGAGGGGGGTTGGATTTAGGGGAATTGCACATGGTAAATAAAATTATCAAAGCTTTTTTTGGGGATATTGAAAATTAGGTTGAACAAATATTCTGTTATGGGATGGAATGTGAAGGACCTGCCTAGAGGGGCCCAACAGGCCTGCTTATTTCCCCCAAAAATTTAAATTTGAGTAGAAATTTTTTGTTTGAAAATCTAAGTTTTTTAGCAAAAAAATGAGTTTTTAAAAAAAATAAAACCGTCTAAAATCGAAAATGCAAAAAAAAACCCATTTTTCCCAAATTTTTAAGCTGTATTTTTAAAAATAAATAAAATTCCATAATAATATTTTTTTTATGTTTTTTAATGGTTTTTAAAAATAGTAAATATTTTATAAATTTTAAAAAAATGCTATAAAACGTTATTTTTTATTTTTGACGACTCGGATTTTAAGTTTTCTGAAAAACTTTTTTTTTAGAAAATATAAGAATTTAAAAAAATTTTAAATTTCCTTACTTTTATCATAAATTTGCAGTAGAAATTTATTTTTTTTAAAGTTTGATAATTTAAGTATTTTAGCAAAAAAATGAGTTTTGTCAAAAAAAACACTCAAACCCGCTTAAAACGGGGCATTTTTAAAACCAATTCTCATGCTGTTTTATTTTTTTTTAAAAATTGACTAAATAAGTTTTTAAACACTTAGTGTTAGAGCCCTTAATTTTTTTCGGTGAAAAAGTTTTTGGTTTTCTAAGACTTTGACTTCAATCCATGAAAAGTTTTTTTTTGTTTGTTTTTTTTCCCCGTTTTTAATGATATTTTTGGGATTTTATCAACTGATGATTTTAAAGAATAAAAATTTAATACCGTAATAAACCATAAAAAAAACCCGGGATAGGAAAAACTTTTGGTCCAAGTTAGAAACCTTTTGTTTCGACACTTTCCGGGGGTTAACTGACTATTTTTATTTTTATTGACCAGACTTATTCAACACAAATAAAACTCAAAACAGAAGGGGTTTAATGCTTTGCCCGGGTTTCCCAGCCGTTTTACCCAGCTGGCAGGGTTGAGCATCTTGTTGACTGGACAATAAAATGGTCATTGCTAATGGAATCAGAATGATGGACTATATAGCCTGGACAACTAACTACAACCACCAACCACCACGAGGGGATGGTCACAGACCCGGCCGGGGCTTACGAGGGACATTCTCCAGGCAAAGGTTTTTAAAATACACTACTTTTTTGACTGTCACATGCAGCTTTCTCCCCCCTGACCCGATTCTCCACCTGACTATACCCTATATATATTCATGTTATCATTTTCCCGGGGTAAACTGTTTGGGCCCATAAAGCCCTGTGTGGGGAAAAATTGTCAATAAAAGGGTCACATTATACTGTTAATGTTTATTTTTCCATACACTCTCCAGTTCTTATAATGTGATCCTTTTTTCCGTTTTCCTTCCATTTACAGTAAAAAAAATCTATAAAAATTCATGAGTATTTATAGGGAAATTTGTCAGGTGGAGAATGCTAAGGACAATCTTCAAGTAGTGTGATGGACTTAACGGTGGACCTGACTTAACTCGGGAAGAGGTTTTGTGTTCTCTGTGAATCTGAAGATGTCCTCTTTTGAGCTACTCTACCAGCAGCTAAAGGGAAAGCTGGGGGTAGCTAACTTGAATACAGGACTGATGAGGAAAACAAGAGGATTGTATAACCCTCCTGTTGAAAAACCCCCAAGAAAGGAACCTGGACAGTGACTCGCATGGGAAAAAATTTAAAGGATCAAGAGGACGGGTGGAGAGGTAGAAAAAAACCGGGCCCAGGAGTTTTGGGGGAAACATCAAACCCATTCTCCTGCCCCCCGATGAAGTGAGCGACTTCGGGGAGCGTCACGACGAATCACCAGGACGGTAAAATTGTTGTTTTGGGGGACAGCCAGGTTAGGAAAGGATAGGGTTTTTGTTTGAATGATAGGAGTAGGAGACAGAGGGGTTTTCCTGGGGCGGGATGGAGGAATTTTGCCTTGGACGACATCATGAGAGGTAATGGGAGCAACCCTATTATCTGTCTCAGTGCTGGAGGAACGATGTTGGCAGACATGGGAGTGAGGACCTGACTAGCAGGTTTAGGCAGCAATAGACATAATTAGGAAGGGGGGGGAACCCTGTCATATGTGGTATTTTAAGGGGGGGTTGGGAAATGAATGGCTTCCCAGGGCAATTGTGTCAATTACTGGCTGGAAAAAATACTGAAAGGAAAATTCAGTAACATTTATTGACAACTGGGACCTCTTCTTCAGAAAAAGTATGCCAGGGATGGGGGTTCACTTATCAGGTCTGGGGTGGGGCACTGGAACTGCAGTGGAGGGAGCTGTTAGGGCTTTTTTAAAATAGAAATAGTTAGTGGTATGGGTTTTGGGGAAAAAAGGAAGTCCCAGTGTAGTAATATTATAAGTTCTAGGAGAACTAGTAATAGGCAGAATAAGGTGGATAGGAAAACTAGGGCACTAGATGACAAGGACAGTAATAGGTATAGTGGAAAAAAAGAGATGAGCAGGAAGGGAAAGAGAAAGGAGGTCTCAAAAATATATTACACCAATAGCTACTGGAATAAGATGGACGAGTTGGGTTAGTTGAAAATACGGGGAATATTGATGTTTTTTTTAACTGAGACATTTTAATATGAAAAAACAAGACTTTGCGAATTCCATTTGGGTTTTAAAAATTTTTCCAAGTAGACAGAAGTATCGGGAAGGGGGTGGTGTGGCACTCTATGTCCGTGATCATTTAAATTGTTGTATAAAAACGGGGATAAAGTCTGAAATAACATACAGAGTCTGTTGGGTAAATTTTCGAGGGTGGAAAAAATTTATTTTAGGCGTGATTTCCCGTCCCCCAAACTTAGATGGGAAAAAAAGGAGACTACTTGGGGAGGAAATTGTTAAGGGCCCAAGGCATGATAAATTTGTAATTTGGGGGACTTTAACTTTAGTCAGATTGATTGAATTTTTAAAGGGGAATTTAGAATCTAACGACTTTTAGAAGTAGTTCAGGATTGTTTTTAAGCATTTTTAACAGCCTACGGGGGAAATAACCTATTGATTTGGGTTCTGGCAAGCAAAAAACTTGTTAATAATTAAAAAAAGAGGAACCCCCAAAGCGACCACAAGTCATCCCTTTAATTGAATGGATGTATGATAGTAGGGATAATTCAGTAACGGTCCCAGATTTTCACTTAGCAGATTATAAGGGACAGAAACATTATCAACTGTGGACTGGGGTGAAAGAGGTACCCCTATGACAGTTTTCTTAACACTATCGGGCCCCCCAAAGAACTTTTATCCTAAAAGAAATTAGATCAAGTAGAAATGCCCCAAAAAATGGATGAAAAATGGGCTTAAGTATTTTTTAGGGCAGAAGAAAAAATTTATAGGCGCAAAAAAAAGGGTGAGGGTCATCTTATAAACGAACTGACTTTAAAGGGGGGACTTTAAAAAAAAGGGAATAAAAAAAAGCAAAGGGGACTATGAAATTAAAGTTACTGGGATTCAAAACAACCCAAAAATTTTTTCCAGGTTTATAGAAAAAATTTAGGGAAAGATACCCCCTTAAAAAATAACTGGGGGCATCTTACTGACAAGGAGAATGATATGTGCTCTTTTTTTTAATTATTTTTCTCGGTTCACACAGGAAGACATTAATAATATCCCAGAATTAATTTTTTTAGGGCCCCAAGAAGATAAAATTTAAATCACAGTCACTAGTGAAATGGGGTTTATACAAAATAGACCACTGAAACAAAAATCGCCCTCCTGATGAGCTTTTTCAATTCTTAAGGGGGTAAATGGGAAATCTGTGAAAAATCAAATTTTTTAAATTTTTCTCTTCAAACAGGTGTAGGGGTCTGATATGGGAAAATGGGTAATGTAATTCCAAAAAGGGGGCAAGTCACTACCATCAAATTACCCCCCCTAAGCCTGACCTCAATGGGCAAATTTCTAGAGTCAATTTTATGATAATTTGAAGCCATCTAGATAACCATAATTTGATTTAAAGATACTCAGCATGGATTCAAAGGGGCTTCCCGCCATCTAATTTATTAACCTTCTTCACAAAGCTTTTAGGTGGATCACGATAAAGAATTCGATATTGTTTATTTAGACTTTAGTAAGGTTTTTATAAAAACCCACTAGAGACTTTTAAAAAAAGTGGCAGCTCATGGGAAATTGGGGGAAAAGTGCTGTCATGGATTAGTCATGGCTCACCAATAGGAAGCAGAGGTGTCAAAAGGGGGAAAAAGAATGGGGACTTGAACAAGTGGTGTTCCAAGGGGTCAGTCTTTGGCCCATTGTTATTTTTAAAATATAATGACCTTAAGGGAATTATAGGGTAGAGCAAATTCGCCAATGACACGAAGAAGGGAGGATAAAAGATTCAAACATAGATGTCATGAACTTCCCGGAAGATTTGACAAACTTAATTTATGGGAAAAAAGTGGGAGATGCAGTTCAATGAAAAAAGCAAGGTTCTGAA
>WNWK01057564.1:0-10702 GCA_009830355.1 Cherax destructor
TGCAGATGTTATATACACAGATTTTGCAAAAGCCTTTGACAAGTGTGACCATGGTGTAATAGCACACAAAATGCGTGATAAAGGAATAACAGGAAAAGTTGGTAGATGGATTTATAATTTCCTAACACGTAGAACACAAAGAGTAGTAGTCAACAGAGTAAAGTCTGAGGCAGCTACTGTGAAAAGCTCTGTTCCACAAGGCACAGTACTTGCTCCCATCCTATTCCTCATCCTCATATCAGACATTGACAGGGATATAAGCAACAGTGCTGTGTCTTCCTTTGCAGATGACACCGAATCTGTATGACAGTGTCCACCGTTGAAGACACTGCAAGACTCCAAGCAGACATAAACCAAATCTTTAAATGGGCTGCAGAAAACAATATGAAGTTCAATGATGAGAAATTTCAATTACTCAGATACGGAAAACGTGAAGAAATTAAAATCTCATCGGAGTACAAAACTAATTCCAACCACACAATAGAGCGAAAAACTAATGTCAAAGACCTGGGAGTGATCATGTCAGAGGATCTCACCTTCAAGGACCATAACAATGTAGCAATTGCATCTGCTCGAAAAATGACAGGATGGATAATGAGAACCTTCAAAACCAGGGATGCCAAGCCCATGTTGACACTTTACAGATCGCTTGTTCTATCTAGGCTGGAATATTGCTGCACACTAACTGCACCTTTCAAGGCGGGTGAAATTGCTGACCTTGAAAATGTGCAGAGAACCTTCACCGCACGCATGAGTGCGATAAACCACCTCAACTACTGGGAACGCTTGCAGTTCCTAAACCTGTACTCTCTAGAACGCAGGCGGGAGAGATACATTATTATATACACATGGAAAATTCTCGAGGGCTTAGTACCAAACTTGCACACAAAAATCACTCCGTACGAAAGCAAAAGACTCGGCAGGCGATGTAACATCCCCCAATGAAGAGCAGGGTCCCACTAGCACGTTGAGGACAACACAATAAGTGTGAGGGGCCCAAGATTGTTCAACTGCCTCCCAGCATACATCAGGGGGATTACCAACAAGCCCCTGGCTGTCTTCAAGCAGGCACTGGACAGGCACCTCAAGTCGGTACCTGATCAGCCGGGCTGTGGTTCGTACGTTGGACTGCGTGCGGCCAGCAGTAACAGCCTGGTTGATCAGGCTCTGGTCCAACAAGAGGCCTGGTCACAGACCGGGCCGCGGGGGCGTTGACCCCTGGAATTCTCTCCAGGTAGACTCCAGGTAGACTCTCTGTACCCAGTATTTCAAGGGATGAGGAAAATCATACGGGATAATATTCATCTTGTTTATGAAGTTAAACACCAATTTCGTGACAATTTTAAATTTTGGGAAGGATGAGTATCTATTTATATCAATGGCTAAGGAGGGACCGAGGACTGGAGCAGTGTTCACAGTAATTTCCACCGGAGCAATATGCGCCTTTTGAACAGGCCAGTTAATTTTATCCACCAACCAATTGTGTCCCTTAAACCATGATAAAGTCTTCACAAATATTTTACATAAGTCAACCCACGAGACAAGAGATCAGCTGGGCTCTCCGCCCCAGGAATATGGTTAAAAGTACACTTATTTTGACCCAAACTGTCATATTTATCTTGCATCTGGTTAATCTCTTCGACTCTATTTTGCACGAATATAATCTTGCTGTTTCTGTTGCGAATCCACTGCAAGGATACCTCATTATCAGATCAAATTATGGTGTTGCTAATATATATCTCCTGCAATTTACTCCATATATAATCAGCTAATTTGACACCTACATAAATGGCTGTTAATTCCAAGATTCGCCACCCAGCTCTCGTGAGAGAAGGGTGTGCTACTCTGGTCTCTGGCCCCTGGTGGAGACTGTGAGCAACTTTATTTTCACTGTCATGGCGGCGGTGGGCAGACGCCGCATCAACACAGTCTGCATAGACATGGTTACAGGAGTAATCCAACCTGCTGTGGCGGCTACAGTAATACCTACTATTCTTTGTGATATATACAACATTGATATGGAGGAACTGTATGGAGTGGCACTAAATGGCATGAACAGGATCTTTGTGAAGTTGTTAACGGCTGCAGCATATGAGACATTGGTAGAGCGACATCAGGACAACGTCTACACGGTCAATGCGACATTGCAGGTGCGATTAAAGGATGTGTCGCGCACCTACACATGGGTAAAGGTAAAGAATGTGCCTTTTGAGGCGGATCAAATGGATGTGGGACGTGTCTTCAGCGAGTATGGGACAGTACATCTGGCAACGGCAGGAAAGTGGAGTGTGGGACCCATGGAGGGTCTTCCTGAGGATCTTTCACCTTAAAGATGTCGTTACGGAGGCCCATTCCATCTTACATCATTATGGCTGAGTTTCGTACGCAAGTGTACGTGACTTACGCAGGACAAAGGAGGACGTGCAGGATATGTGGGAATTTTGATCATGTAGCGGCGGATTGTTTGCGGAGAGGTGCTCAACGAACCGCTGAACGCAAGATCCCGACAGAACCACAGGGAAAGTATGAGGGACGGCTGGTGATGAGGACAGCAGCAAAGGACCAGGAGCTGGAGTGAAATAGTGGAGGGTGTGGCAGAACCGTGCCACCCATCAGAGCCTACTTTGAGAGAGAGGTGAATGAAAAGGAGGTTGAGGAAGTACCTGTGATAGAGGAAGGCATGGATGTGCCTCTGGTGGAAGTGATTCAGGGATTACTGGATGATCCATTACAGGTGTTGCATGTTGGGGATGGGGCAGATTTGGTGGAGGAGGCACGAGTTGGGATTGACTCGGGCAGGAGAGTCCTGAGGTAGCAGCATTGGTGCGTGAGTGCGTCAATGTGGAGTGCATCAGAGTGATAGTGGGGACATGATGGAGGTGGGGAGCGGGTCGCGGAAGCGATCTGGCACGGTCGAAGATCATGATGATATCTTGACACTGGCCCAGAGGGTCACGAAGAAGCCTTTGGTGGAAGTGAAGGGGAATGACAGAGGAGGGGAGTTGGCAAGAGATGATGGTAAGGATGCTGCTATGGGCAGCAAAAGTGTGGGCAAGGGGGGTGGTAAAGGAAGGATAATGTCACAGTCAGTGCAGAGGTCGAAAGGTAAACCCACTCATTTATATTCCAGTGTCTAACTATTAATGTTAATGGGTTGAGGGCAGAGGTCAGCGACGGTGGGTAGAGGAACTTTGAGACGGTATGGTGTGCAAGTGGGGTTCCTACAGGAGCACAATTATAGATGTGGACGTGAATTATGTTTGCAGGGATATGAGGTGTATGCAGGGTCTTCAGGGAAATTAAAAGGGGGTGTGGCAGTGGTTATTAGCACGTCAAGCCCCTTTGTTCTACGAGCGTGGGAGGAGAGTGGGGAGGGCAGGGTGGTAAGGGTGGAGGGGATTGGGGGTGAAGGTTTGTTTCGTAGGGGTTTATATGCGGCGGAGGCTTCTCGAAGAGTGAAAATTGATTTTTAAACGATTACATGGTGGGGGCATTGGGAGGTTTGCCGGGCGTGGCAATATTGGGAGGGGATTTTAATAGTGTAATTAGAAAAAGGGATGTGGAACCTAGGGGAGCGGGTTGTGAGTTGGGGGCGTTGAGGGATTTATTGAGTAGTGCAGGTTTCAGGGACGTAGTGGGAGGGGGGTTTTTTGTGGAGTATACTTTTGTTAGGAAGGGATATGCGGCGCGTTTGGATAGGATATATGTGACAGGGAGGGTGGTTGTAGGGAGGGTGCAGACTTTTGATGTGGGATTCTCGGATCATAGGGGTGTTCTGGCAGATGTGAGTTGGGAAGGGGTGATTAGGTGGTATCAGAGTTATTGGAAGCTGAATGGTAGATTATTGACTGGCATGGGTAGGGCGGATGATTTTAGGAGGTGGTGGGGGTCATTGTGGGAGAAAAGGGAGAGGATAATAATGATTTGGTGGAATGGTGGGAGAGCTGTGCGAAAATAGGAATTAGGAATATTATCAGAAGCTGGGGCGAGAGGAGGTGTGCTGGAGGTATGGTCTACAAAAGTATCTTGAGGGGTTTGTTGCAAGGTTGTTATGAGCGTGGAGGAGTGCAGGTGATGGATGAGATTCGAGGTTTGAAAGAAAGGCTGAGGGATTTGCAAAATGAGAGGTTTGATGCGTGCAGAGTGAAAGCGGGTATGGATGATGTTTTATGGGGTGATAGACCATCGCGGTATGTTGTGGGCAGGTGTAGGGGGCGCAGAGAGGCTATGACAATAGACTACCTGGATGTGGAGGAGGATTTGGAAGGATTCAATAGGGGTCAACGTTTACGGACGACTGAGGCGATGGGAGTTTACGTAGATAAGTGGTTTGAGGCGTATTTGCAGAGCAAGGGTGGGGGCAGGAGTGAAGGTGAGATTGTAGAGGAGGGTGTGGTAGGGGTTTTGGGGGACAAGGACAGGTTGTGTCTGGAGGGAGAAATAACAGAGGAGGAGGTGTGGGAGGCGGTGAATGGAATGAGTAGGGAAAGGCGCCTGGTATGGATGGTATGGTGAATGAATTTTATAGGGTACATTGGGATGTGTTGAAAGAATGTATGGTGGCCTTGATGAATTGTATGAAGAGTAGGTGTAGAATGGGGAGGGAGCAGGGCATGGGGGTGGTAGTATTAGTTAAGAAGAGTAATCAGGGGAACATGGTGCATAATTATAGACCTCTGGTAATGATGAATGCAGATTATAAAATCTTTGCGAAGGTTTTGGGGAACAGATTGAAGAGAGTATTGCAGAAGGTGATAGCGGAAGGACAACGAGGGATACCAGGTAGGTGTATGATTGAGGGACATGAACGCATCAAGGGATTTATAGAGGGGGCTGGGGGAGGAGTATTAGTATTGGACTGGAAGGGGGCATATGATAGTGTGGAGAGAGGGATGCTGTATGCAATCATGAGGAAACAGGGGTTTGGTGAGGAGGTAGTTAGGTGGGTAGAGACGGTGTATTCGGGGGCTACTGTGCGTGTGCAGGTGAATGGGAAATTGGGAAGGGTGGTACGAATGGATAGGGGTTTGCGACAGGGATGTCCATTATCCCAGATATTGTTCGCGTGCATGCAAGATCCCTTTTACAGGATGATTGTGAAGAATGTGGGGTGGGTGGGATACAGGCAGGGAGGAGGAAATGATATAGTGGGGTACGTGGACGATACCACGGTGCTGGTGAGAATGGAAGAGGATTGAAGATTATTGAGGGGCTCTAAGGGTGTTTTGTGCAGCTACGGGTATGAGAATTAATGGGGCGAAATCGCGTTTGTTGGAGGTAGGGGCATGGATTGGAGGTAGATTGGCTGAGAGATATGGGTGGATTATTGTGGATAGTCTGAAAATTTGTGGTATTATGTATATGGGTGACAGTATGGAGGCCAGGAGGGTGAACTCTGGGAGGGTGGTGCAACTAGCGCTAGATAGGTTGACGAGTTGGAGGGCGGGGAATCTTTCCTTGCATCAGAGGGTGATAGCGGTGAACGTGCTGATCTACAGTAGACTGTGGCACGTGGCAGTGGTTTACCCTCTGATGCAGGAGGATGTGAGAGGGTTGGAGGTGAGGGTTTTTAAGTACATTTGGGCTTTCGGTAAACACTGGTTGAGGAAGGAGGTGGTTAGGAAGAGAGTGGAGTTAGGGGGGTTGGGGCTTATTTGGGTGGAAAGGAGGTTGATGTGTTTGTTTGTGAAACGGTGTATGGTGCGGCTGGGAGGCACTGAGGGAGCTACTGTGGGAGCGGTGGAGCGGGAGGTGCGCAGATGGTGGGGGGGTGTATCGTTGGGGAGGTGTTGGGATATATTGAGGCATTTGGTGATTGTGAGGAGGGTGCAAGAAGTGAAGGCTAGTGTTTTGGAGGTCGCATGTGGGGGAAGGATGGGATTGGAGGGGGTGGCTGAATACCCTATGTATGATTGGGGATTGATCTGGAGGGGTTTGAAATGTATGAGGATTAGGGCTGGGGATAGGGAATTAATGTATAGGTTTCTACATGGGGTGGTGGCAGATAAGGCATTGTTATGTCGGATGGGCATTGTTCGAGATGGGTGCTGTAAAAGATGTGGGTCGCAAGAAACAGTGATGCATGCTATATATTTTTGTGAGAAACTGGGGGTGGTGAGAGAATGGATAGGCAGGGTGTTGAGGAAAATGGGGGGTGGGGGTATTTCTGTACTGAGGGCTATGAGTATGGATATACGAGGGGTGGGTGATAGAGACCGCAGGGGTTTATGGTATTTAATGGTGGATTTCGTGTGTGTGTCCTGGAGACTGAGGGAGCAGGGGGTGGGGGAAAGGATTAGAGCTATGGGGGGCACAATGTATAGGAGTAAATGCAGGAATCGGGTGGTGTATGGGAGTAAATGGGAGTCTGCATTTTCTGATGAGTATAGGAACATGGTTTTGCGGGATGTATTGTAGACGTAGAAGGGGGCTTGACGTGGTAGGAGGGTAAGATCATCCTGGTTAGGGTATGACGAGTGAGCGTGGGGTTTTGGATGTGTATTAGGGTGTAGTTTTAGGTGGGGGGAGGTGTGTCTGTTGGGTCATAGTGGGAGAGGGGGAGTTTAATTATCAAGGTAATTTTAGCGGTTGTGGGGAGATAAGGGGGTTTTAGGGTATGTGTGCATGGAGAGGGGTTGGGATGACTAATGACGCAGGGGGGGTGGCTTTTCAAGTGGGGGTAAGGGTTTTGATTATAGGGGTTAATCTTTATGTAAGGGGTTTGAGTGGGTTTACCTGACGGTTTTTCTTGGTCGGAGAGGCATGGGTCTGGAGTATGAGTATGGGGAGCTTCTCTGTTGGATGATGACGTAGGGAATACAAAATATTAGCCTCATGTATCTGTTGTGTATCGTTAAACGATCATAAAAAAGGGTTTCACATTGTAATTAACATTGTGCGTTGTGTACGCATACGTGAAAAGTTTAGTATTTCCTATACGTGTTATTTTTATTGTGGGTACTGTTATGTTTACTTGTATAAAACCTGTGTGTTGGATAATATTACGTCATATAATAGTACCGAGTAAAAACAGTTGTAAGTTAAAGTTTACTGAATGAGGAGTGGTGACGACTATCAGTATGGTGTGTTAGGTTAGATATATTTTTAGTATGATGTATGATATGACCTTGTTCAGAACAACCGGATTTTATAAATGTTCATGTTGTAATTGAGTACATTATCAGTTACGCCTTGTTGCGTATTAACTATATGGATATATGTTGTTTGTTAATATGATGTTAGACAGGTTTGTTAATGTAGTGGGAGTGAGGGTTACCTTAAAAGAGAAGGGATAAGGTACAGGGTTTAGGGCCTGCTTTAGTTTTATGTGTTTGGTGAATATATTTGCATGTGACAAAGATGCACCCTTGTTACAAAGGGTATTGGTTTGTTTCAAGTGTATTTTGGCGTTATATATAAGTTATGCTCTTTTATGTATGTCATGTATAAGGTTGTAAGTCATATAGGGTGCACGGGAATAATTGGATGTCATGTATCTAGTGTTGCGGTATTTGGCATCTACTGGTGTGGCATTTTTCATTGATGTACTACATTTGCAGTAAAAATTTTAAATAAAAATTAAAAATTATATGTCACAAGAATACACGATTTCAGTTGAAAAATAAGATTATTTGAGTTTAAGTTATTCTGCATCATCTATAATGAGGAGTTAAAATATTTGAAAACAACTGAAATGCAATTAAGTGGAGAATTAACATAGCAGCCACCATGTTTTGTAATACTTTGTGAGGTGGGATGCATAGTAAAGTTTGAAAACAGTCGTCAATATTCTTATACAGTATTACTAGTTTCTTCTTAGTTTATTGTGTATTTCATCATTGCACGAAGTAGTATGACTTATGAACAGAATCGTTTCATATTGTATACCATTTCTATGTATCATGTATGTTAAGTTTTGTAAATAAAATATAAAAAATAAAAAAAAAATTCCAACTGAGGTAAGGTACGTAATTTAATTGGAGCCACTTTAGCTTTAGACATGACAAGAGAAATGTCTTTATTACATTGAAGATAAGCGATTGCTCCATACGCTAATTTAGAAGCATCACAAAAAATGTGGAGTGTATTTTTCACTCCAGGGTGTGTTACACACCGTGGGAACTCCAACATTGGAATTTTCTCATAATCACCAATTAATTCTTCCCACCTGTTAACGAATTCCTCAGGTAGGGTTTCATCCCAAGCACACTCCTGCTTCCATGCCTCTTGTACCATCATTTTCTCTCGGATTGTAAGAGGCGTCACTAACCCTAGTGGTGTGGGGAATTGTGGGAGATAAGTCTGTCTGGGACACCGCCACTTGCAACAAACAATCTCCCAGGGAGATGACCGACTAGTATAATTTTACCACAGTCATTCCCTTAAGGTATGTGAGAACGTTACCCACTCCTGGCCGCACCCAAGGGGTACCTTCGATATTCTCACGTTAGCCCACTGCACTCTGGACCAGTATAAATAAATCTGAATAGATAATACTAATAAATATATGATTAAATTTAAGTGGACTGTATAGGTATTGGGTGACTGATCAAGTAGAAGGAAAAGTAGAGAACACACAATTAAGTTTACATGACCATCACTCACCCAATTAACAGCATCATAACGGTGCACTGTAGATCGTTGACCTAGCTAAAGTACATCTACTTTGTTATCGGCCGATAACAAAGACGACAGAAGAGTACTTAGCTTTAGGTGCGTTGCTCCTGCGGTCTCGTCTGATCGCTATGGTAAGGGTTGACTCGTCGAGTCAAGGAAGATTAATTTCCGTGAACTCTTATACGCCCACGAGACCGGGCGTTAGTTAACATGTGGTTGGTTGGAGTAGCGATTCAGATCCACTCACTATTCCGACCTTATTACTGTTTATATGTATAATTTTACACACTATGTATATCCTGGCTTAATGCCCCACTAGTTTATACCCATTCACCGTCTCGATACTTGTATTTCGAGTAGATAAATTGCGATGTGTTAGTTTATCTTCTCCACATCCAACATGGCGTCGGGGTAAGGCGTACCCACGCCAGACCCGCCCGGTACAATCACCCCCTGATTATTTACAACTCGGTTTCACTATATTCACCATTTCACAATATTCATCGAACATATTTCAGTCCCTTCTAAGACGAAAACCCCTCAGCATCAGGGGTTACGAATTTATCCTGTCGTATGGTCGCTTCACTGGAGTTCAAGTAGGCCTATAGCAGCATCTCTAGCTGGCGGCACTCAATATTTCACAATTACTGCCCTATTACTGGACCTCCTGGATTGATTGTCCCACTTTATACTCGTCACGTCACTGGATACTCCTCCACATTACGAAGGGAGGTAATTAAGTCCAGTTTGGCGGTCGTAAACTCCAAATTCCACTTGCCATCACCGCCTGAACAATATCTGCAGTACCCGTTAAAATGATTGGGCCACTGTAATCTATACCCGTTACATCAAATCATCAAATGGCTTTACTAACTGCACTGTTCCTTGGGCAATGGTGGAGATCCTGGGTACATATAGGTTCTGGCATCCACCCGACGGCACACAACACATGTCTTGATGACTCGTTTCACACTCTGTCGTCCTTGAGGGATCCAGAAAGTTTCCCTAATACAATTTAAGGTATCTTGTACTCCACCATGCATCACATTTTTATGGGCATTTAATACAATTAAAGTTGTCAGATGATGAGTCTTGGGCAGCAGGATAGGGTGTTTAGCAGATTCACCCAATTCAGCATTTTGCAATCTACCTCTGCACTTGATTACGTCATCCTCCAAGTATAACCCCAATTTCTCTATTATTGAAGCCTTCCAAAGTTTTCCATCCCTTAGCAATTTAATTTCCTCTCCATAGATTTCTCCTTGTACTCTCTGTACCCAGTATTTCAGGGGATGGGGAAAATCATACGGGATATTCATCTTGTTTATGAAGTTAAACAACAACTTCGTGACATTAATCAATTTTGGGAAGGATGAGTATCTATTTATATCAATGGTTAAGGAGGGACTGAGGACTGGAGCCGTGTTCACAGTAATTTCCACCAGAGCAATATGCACCTTTTGAACAGGCCAGTTACTTTTATTCACCAACCAACTGGGTCCCTTAAACCATGATAAAGTCTTCACAAATTTTACATAAGTCAACCCACGAGACAAGAAATCAGCTGGGTTCTCCGCCCCGGGAATATGGTTAAAAGTTAACTTATGTTGACCTAAACTGTCATATTTCTCTTGCATCTGGTTAATTTCTGCGACTCTATTTTGCACGAATATAATCTTGCTGGTTCCGTTGCGGATCCACTGCAAGGATACCTCATTATCAGACCAAATTATGGTGTCGCTAATATTTATCTCCGGCAATTTACTCCGTAAATAATCAGCTAATTTGACACCCACGTAAATGGCCGTTAATTCCAACTGGGGTAAGGTATGCAATTTAATTGGAGCCACTTTAGTTTTAGACATGACAAGAGAAATATCTTCATCACATTGAAGATAAGCGACTGCTCCATATGCTAATTTAGAAGCATCGCAAAAAATGTGGAGGGTATTTTCCACTCCAGAGCGGGCTACACACCGCGGGAACTCTAACATTGGAACTTTCTCATAATCACCAATTAATTCTTCCCACCTGTTAACGAATTCCTCAGGTAGGGTTTCATCCCAAGCACACTTCTGCTTCCATG
>WNWK01057565.1:0-10701 GCA_009830355.1 Cherax destructor
CAATCGCCGTATCTCTAGCTTCGCTACCCTCTTTCCCCCTTTGTGGGTTTTAAAGTTGCTAATGGACGGCATCTTGGTTCTGCCAGGGAGTACACTAGACGCGTCTTCACGAGCTACGACAGGTCACTAAGCCAAGTACAGGCCATTTTTTCAAATTGTAAAAAAAACCCTCCAACAAGGACGATCGTATACACTTTATTAACACCAAGACAACTACATCAAAAGAGGTGTCCTTATTGGCTTTTTTTTTGAGGGGTTATCGCATCTCCACCCTTTTTCCTTGAATAAGAATTATCTACATAACACAAGGCTTCACACGTCTTCAGTTTCTTTTTTCGTCATCCGGAACTGCAGATTGGCCCGCAATCCTCAAAAAATCTTCCACGGAACAGCCCTCCCATTTCTAGTGCCCTATGTGGTGACGTTGCCACCAATACTGTCGGGTATTTGCTAAGAGAACGTAAATCAAAAATAAAAACCACAGAAAGAGCCCCATTCTTTTTCTACTGGGGTTTAAACACCTTTCCCTTTGGGTACTGTCCAAGAAATGGTAAAAAAAACACGGAGAACTTTTTCAGCCCGCCTCAACGAACATCGAAACGCCAGCAACAGAGACGACTTTTGGACTGTGTCCCCACGGGGACCCACGGGACATTTGAGAACTGGGATGAGATACGGCTCGTCCTCACAGACCAAGATCTTAGACGTCGACGATGTCTGGAAGCCTACCAATTGCTGTCACCGACACCATAAAACATAATACGGGAAACTACAAAATTTCAGAAACTTGAGCATACATGATACTCAACCAGGCAAAGCACCACCTACCCAGGAACACAAGAGTCACATAATCTCATCGTCTGCCCGTCCTTATCCCAATATGGCATTCTTCAGGTCACCATGTGTCACTCACCCTCACTCTCCACCTACATATACTGTCTTTTTATCCTCTGTATTTTAGAAGTGATCAATGCAGAACCGAAATGCTTGCTCACTTCTTTCTAAACCAATCCGACACCTCACCATTCCTTGATGATTATGACGAATAGATGGTGAAGGACTTGTGAAATATAGTTAAATTCTTGCCAAATTTTTATGATTTCTAATTTGGCAAACATAACTAAATTATTCCTATATTGTATTAATTATAAATGAATCTAATGTATATAACCCTAAACCAATATTCATACTGAAAACAAAACTAAATTTATGAAAATTGATTCAATTATGTTTCTTAAAGAGACCTGCCTGAAAACAATTTTCAGGACCTTCTAAAAAACAATTGGTGGTTAGAATCTCTGCATGAAAAACAGAGTATTAGACTTTCATTTATTTTTATTTGTCATTTTAGTTCAAGACTTTTGCCAGTTTGATCGTTGTAAACTTTATTATACTTCTTGAAAGGAATCTTGAAGACAGTCAGCTTTTGGGGAGAAAGCTGTATCTTCAAGATTCCTGTAAAATGTAATAAAGCCGATTACGGTCCATCTGGGAAAGTCTTGAACTAAATTGCACCAACATAAATATAATATTACAACTGGACAAGTGTCTAATGCTCTGTTTATTCCTGTGAGAATTTTAACCACACAATTGACTTTTAAAAAGCCAAGAAATTTAATTGATTCAAGCTCCATAAAAAATAATTTTGATTTTAAGATGAATATTGGTTTACGATTATGTAAATTAGATTAATTTATAATTAATATGAGATGAATTTAAGCTATATTTGTCAAGTCCTTTGACCATCTCACCAGCATCATTATAAGGAATGGGTGAGGTGTGGGATGTTGACCGTGAGGTCTTACCTTTGCCTTATAAAACTTTTATTGGTACTATTATTTCCAAAGTTCCTTCATAATGTGAGAAATCACACGATAGCGCTTGAAAGTTCACTATTTCTTTTACAGCGTTTGTTTTGTGATATATATATATAAATATATATATATATATATATATATATATATATATATATATATATATATATATATATATTGAAAATTCTTTCCAGAATGATGTTTGAGTGCCTTTACCGAATGAATTTGTTCCCATAAGAACAAATGCAAATTAGATTAGTCGTTTTGACCTCCAAAAGTACACTTTCAAAAGCACTTACAAAAATACATTTACATAAATGTTCGAGTTTGGAGATGCACGAAAACCGAGGGTCCACTGTATTATGTATTGTATTATATATATATATATATATATATATATATATATATATATATATATATATATATATATATATATATATATATATATATATATCAATAACAACACTACACTAGAGGACTCGAACCCATGAGTACTGGGCCGTCTCATGGTGAGCCAGAACCACATGACGCAATAGTTCTGGCTCACCATGAGACGGGCCAGTACAACATGGGTTCGAGTCCTTGGCTAGTGCAGTTGTTAATAATCAAACCACTCGTTCGTGGTAGCCTGACAAAGAAAACCTTTCATCATCATTCACTCCATCACTGTCTTGCCAGAGGCGTGTTTACACTACAGCTACAAAACTGCAACATTAACCCCCTCCTTCAGAGTGCTGGCACTGTACTTCCCATCTCCAGGACTCAAGTCCGGCCTGCTGGTTTCCTGAATCCTTCATAAATGTTACCTTGCCTACACTCCAACAGCACGTCATGTCCTAAAACCATTTGTCTCCATTCGCTAATATCTAACACGCTCACGCACGCTTGCTGGAAGTCCAAGCCTCTCGCATACAAAACCTCCTTTACCCCCTCCCTCCAACCTTTTTTAGGAAGACCCCTAGCCCGCCTTCCCTCCACTACAGATTTATACACTCTCGAAGTCATTAACCCCTGTGGTTTAGCGCTTCTATTTGATTATAATAATCTCGAAGTCATTCTATTTTGATCTAGCCTCTCTACATGTCCAAACCATCTCAATAACCCCTCCTCAGCCCTCTGGATAATAGTTTTGGTAATCCCACACCTCCTCCTAATCTCCAAACTACGGATTCTCTGATTATATTCCCACCACACATTGCCCTCAGACATGACATCTCCACTGCCTCCAGCTTCTCCTTGTTGCAATATTCACAACCCATGTCTCACACCCATACAAGAGTGTTGGTATAACTATACTTTCATATATTCCCCTCTTTGCTTTCATGGATAAAGTTCTGTCTCCACAAGCTCCTCAGTGCACCACTCACCTTTTTCCCTCGTTAATTCTATGATTCACCTCATCCTTCATATACCCATCTGCTGACAATCCACTCCGAAATATCTGAACACATTCACCTCCTCCATACCCTCTCCCTCCAATCTGATATCCAATCTTTCGTTATCTAATTTTTTTGTTATCCTCATCACCTTGCTCTTTCCAATATTCACTTTTAATTTCTCTTTTACATACCCTACCAAACTCATCCACCAACCTTTGCAACTTCTCTTCAAAATCCCCAAAAGCACAGTGTCATCAGCAAAGAGCAACTGTGACAACTCCACTTTGTTAGATTCTTTATCTTTTAACCCCACCCCTTGCCAACACCCGAGCATTCACTTCTCTTACAACTCCATCCATAAATATATTGAACAACCATGGTGACATCACACATCCATGTCTAAGGCCTACTTTTACTGGGAAATAATCCCCCTCTTGCCTACATATATATATATATATATATATATATATATATATATATATATATATAGAACTGACATGATCCATATATATATATATATATATATATATATATATATATATATATATATATATATATATATATATATATATGTCTGCCGATTATTAAAACTGGTCAATTAGCAAGAACTCATTTAAAATTAAGTCTTTCTAAAATTTTCTCTTATACGTTTAAAGAAAATATTTTCATTTATGTTAATGTAAAAATATATAATTTTATACAAGAGAAACTTTGAAAACCTACCTAACCTTATTACAACAAGCGCAATTTAATTTAGCCTAACCTAACTAAATATATTTTAGATACGCTAACATTAATTTAATAATAAACAAACACCAAAATATATTTTTGTTAGGTTCAGAATGATTTTGGCGAATATGCATCAATTTTCGCTTGTCGTATATGGCAAGAAGAGCGTTGCTATTTAACAAAATCGCAAGTTTTCCTAATCGGCACGACATATATATGTCGTGCCGATTTAAAATTGCGATTTTCTTAAATAGCAACGCTCCTGCCATATAAGACAAGCGAAAATTTGTGTATGCAATAATTTCGCAAAATCATTCTGAAATAACGTCTAATCGGCACGACATATATGTCGTGCCGATTAGAAAAACTTCGATTTTGGCTTAAATAGCAACGCTCACCTTGCCATATAAGACAAGTGAAAATTTGTGTATGCAATAATTTCGCCAAAATCATTCTGAACATAACGAAAAAATATATTTCATTGTGTTTGTTTATTATTAAATTAATGTTAACGTATCTAAAATATATTTAGTTGGGTTAGGCTAAATTAAATTGCGCTTGTTGTAATGGTTAGGTAGGTTTTCAAAGTTTCTCTTGGTAAAAATATAAATTCTTACATTAACATAAATGAAAAAACATATCTTAAACGTATAAAGAAAATTTTAGAAAGGACTTAATTTTAGATGAGTTCTTGCTAATTGACCAGTAAACGGCACGCATATATATATATATATATATATATATATATATTTTATATATATATATAATAATATATATATATATATATATATATATATATGTCGTGCCGATTAGGTAAAACTTGCGATTTTGGCTTAAATAGCAACGCTCTTCTTGCCATATAAGACAAGCGATAATTTGTGTATGCAATAATTTCACTAAAATCAATCTGAACCTAAAGAAAAAAAATATTTCATTGTGTTTGTTTATTACTAAATTAATGTTAACGTATCTAAAATATATTTAGTTGGATTAGAGCTAAATTAAATTGCGCTTGTTGTAATAAGGTTAGGTAGGTTTTCAAAGTTTCTCTTGGTACAAAATTAAATTTTTTACATTAACATAAATGAAAAAAATATATATTTAAACGTATGAGAAATTTTGAGAAAGGACTTAATTTTAAATGAGTTCTTGCAAATTAATTTTTACCTAATCGGCAGACATATATATATATATTTTATATATATATATATATATATATATATATATATATATATATATCGTGCGAATACGTAAAACTTGCGATTTTGGCTTAAATATCATCTTTCGTCTTGCCGAATAAGACAAGCAAAAATTAGGTATGAAATAAATTTGCAAAATAATTTTTAACCTAACGAAAAATTGATTTCATTGTGTTTATTTATTAATAAATTATTGTAAACTTATCTAAAATATATTTAGTTGGATTAGGGTAAAATAAATTACACTTGTTATAAGGTTAAGTAAGCTTTCTAAGGTCCTTTGGTACAAAATTATTACATTTTTCATTAATATAAATGAAAAATATATCTTTATACGTATAGGAGAAATTTTTAGAAATGCCTTAATTTTAAACGAGTTCTTGCTAATTGACCAATTTTACCTATTCGGCACAAACATATATATATATATATATATATATATATATATATATATATATATATATATATATATATATATATATATATATACGTAATGCTGATTCAGATTCAGGTTCCATGTTAGTCTCGGATCAGACGGAGGTTTCATGTTATTGCTGGATCAAGCCAGTTTTTATGTTAGTGCTGGATCATGTCAGTTCTTTGTTAGTGCTGGGTCAAGTCAGTTATTTATGTTAGTGCTGGATCAAGTCAGTTCTTTATGTTAGTTCTGGATCAAGTCAGTTCTTCATGTTAGTGCTGGATCAAGTTTGAGCTTTGTGTTATCTGTACATACTCTAAGGGCAGCCTAAATTATTATTTTAAATTGGCCAAATTTGGACGTGTCGCTAGGATTATACAGTTTACATATATTTCTGGTGTTATTCTTGATGTGGTGCATATTAACTGATTTTTCTCGTGTGTTTATTTCAGTTTAAAGCTTTAACGGTTATTTTTAATTTACGGTCATCTCATTTCCTTTGAGTCTCATTACTTTTCGCTTGTCATGATTGAAATCAAGTAGCCACTTTGCACGTTAGTAATCTGTGTAAGTCTTCTGTCTACCTGGAGAATATTCCGGGATCAACGCCACCACGGCCTGCTCCCTGACCAGGCCTCCCGGCGGACCAGGGCCTGATCAACTAGGCTGTTACTGCTGGCCGCACGTAGTCCAACGTTCGAGCCACAGCCCGGATGATCCGGCACTGACTTTAGGTATCTCTCCAACTCCCTCTTGAAAACAACCAGGGGTCTATTGGTAATTCCCCTTATGGCTGGTGGGAGTCTGTTCAACAGTCTTGGGCCCCGGACACTAATTGTTTTTTCCCTTAGTGTACTAATGGCGCCCCTACTTTTCACTGGGGGTATTTTGCATCACCTGGGAAGTCTGCTATCGTTGGGAGTGATTTCTGTGTGCAGATTAGGGACCAGTCCCTCTAGGATTTTCTATGTGTAGATTATGATGTATTTCTCTCGCCTGCGCTCCAGCGAGTACAAGTCAAGTGCTTCCAGGCGTTCCCAGTAGTTAAGGTGTTTGATGGAACTTATATGTGCAGTAAAGGTTCTCTGTACATTCTCTAGATCTGCAATTTCACCTGCCTTGAATGGAGATGTTAATGTACAGCAGTATTCCAGCCTAGAGAGAACAAGTGATTTAAAAAGGATCATCGATGGCTTGGCATCTCTTGTCTTGAATGTTCTCATTTTCCATCCAATTATTTTCCTCGCAGATGTGATAGTGGTGATCCTTGAAGGTGAGACCCTCAGACATTACCCCTCCCAGGTCCTTTACATTACTTTTCCGCTCTATTGTGTGATTAGAGTTTGTAGTATACTCAGTTATAGTTATTATTTCCTCCAGTTTTCCATAACGGAGTAATTGGAATTTGTCTTCATTAAACATCATATTGCTATCCGTTGCCCATTAGAAAACTTGGTTTATATCTTCTTGGAGATTTGCCGTGACTTCAATGGATGACACTCTCATACAGATCCTAGTATCGTCTGCAAAGGATGATACTGTGCTATGGTTTACATCTCTGTGGGGCCCCTCCCTGTTTTCCCGTTTTCTTTTCCTTAATTTCACTTCATTTGCAGCAAGGAGGTACTCCAGTAAATCTTTTCTTATAATTGTCCTCTGCCTTCTAGGAATTCCTCTTGTCCCCTTTCCAGTTACTTTTGATTGCTCTTCTAGTGTGTTCAACTGCCCTCTCTCGGTTGAAGATGATGTCTACCCAACCTTTTCTCTCCTGCTTTATTTTTGTATCTCTATCCAGAACCTAAAAGTTTGGTGGGATAATATTTGTCAGTTGCATATCCATTTTGGTTATCTCTTAGGTATTCATTTCGTTCTGTGTTCTCTACTATATACTTACTAATTTTGTAGTACTTTAACCAGAATAACAGCCATCATAATTAGTTAATAGTCCTTCCTGTCTTGAATATAGGGATCATTTTATTAGTTTTTCAACGTTTGGTAATTGCCTTGCTTTTATCGATTGTTGAAGGCCTAAGAGTTCACAAACAAAAATAGCAACCCGTTGACTTTGTACAGAATCCAGTCAACAGGCACAGTGCAAGAACCTTCCGTAGACATAGATGTGGTATATGTTATTTAATGTTGGTGAGTGTCGGTCAGTATGTATATTGTGTATACGGTGTTGAATGCATTTCTCATGTGTGTTAAGTACTAATTTTCTTTAGCTATTCTTCTCAGCCTACCAAAATGACCCTTCCTGAAATTTGAACAAGTGTCAATTTGAAGCTTTAATGAAATGCCGACAAAGGAATTTTTTTTGCATTTGAAATTGGTGGTAAAGCCCGCACTTAGGAGAAGAACGTTATAATGACGTTTCGCACCGTCCTGGACCACTATCAAATGACAACTGAGCGAGATTTGACAATGGTCCAGAACTGACCGAAACATCAATGTTCCTCTCACCGCGAGATTTTTTTTTTTTTTTTTGGTGAACTGTTCCAACCTCGGTATTATGACTTTCCGTTCTTTCTGAATCGAGTTCGTGGATATACCACTAGTATGTGTCAGCACTAACAACCTGATTGAACAAAAAAAGTTTCCACTCAGGCTAGCCTGTTTTACCGGCCGTAATAATAGTGTAAATATTTTAATTTATCATAACAATTATTTCCAGAACTTAGTAATAAACTGAAGTTCTACAAAAATAAATTCATTTAATAATTACTTAAAGCAAATTAAATATATTACAGTAATAAGCTGTCAGAATCCTTTAATAAAACAGTGTCTCTAAATCTCACTCATGAAATAAACATGAATGTAGATATGTTCTGATTATAAACATCAATATGTAGTTATAACTATAAGTTTAAAATAATAATAATAATCATTTTAATGTCTTTATTTACTACAAGTACATGTACAAGGTATACAGGCCTAGCTGACATCAATGACATACTACTGTATAGAAAGTCGCTTGTTATGCTGAGCATTTCGGGCAAATTAGGTAAATTTTGCCCCAGGATGCGACCCACACCAGTCGACTAACACTCGAGTATCCATTTTTACTGATGGCTGTATTGAAATACGACCAATGCTTCCACCTTTGCCGAGAATCGAACCCGGACACTCAGGGTGTGAAGCGAGAGCTTTTGATACCAGACCTCGGGCCACTGAATGGTTGTCATTTAATAAACAAAGCAGAATAATAACTTGATAACCAAAGTGGATGTCACAAAAAAAATCACACCGTAAAATCAAGCACAATATTTACAAAAGATTGTTTAAACCAGACCACAACTTAAGTTATGCGTTCCACAACACACGAGAAACACTCAAGCTGTCTCGCCTGCAGACTCGTGTTACATCACCCAAGATGGAAACCGGAGCAAAGCTAACAGAAACCAACAGCCGAGGATGATTATCTAGATAACAGCTGGTGAAGCAGCTAGACAGACGAGCCAAGGATAACGTAAATATTTTGACAGCAGTGCAAAACCATACCTATCTACAACCCAGCATATACCGTGTAGGCAACAAATACTCTAGATATACCGTGTAAGCAAGAAATACTCTAGATATACCGTGTAAGCAAGAAATACTCTAGATATACCGTGTAGGCGACAAATACTCCAGAACTAAGAGGGTGAGCAGAATACTAATAACATCAATCAGTTGTCAAAATATTCTCTCTAATCAGAAGTGTGAAACATTATGATAAATTTGATGAATTCCTGTACCTCGTACTAGGGTCACATAGCCACCTATCACATAACATCACATACAACATTATAACATGACATGAGATCACACTCATGTCACATTATCATCATTTTATCCTGAAGTAATAAAATAGCAATTAAGGTAGTAAGATGGACTTGTAATATCCTGTGCACAGAAACTTTAGTATATAATTTAACATCTCATAATAATACCGTATTACTATTAAAACTAATACTAATTATGATAAATATGGGTCTGGGGGTTGGCGATCAGTTTGTGCACTGACTGTTCGTATATTGTCTTTTGTTTTCATGTGTCCAGATGACGCTCACTGTATGTAAACCAGAAGGTGGGGGAGGGGGTACCTCTGTTGTACAGTAGCAACATTAACATTTAAATTAAGCAATATTTCAGCGTTTAAAATTTGCTTCTAAGATTTTTCTCAGCCGATATATCCTAGTGGATTATTTTAACTGATTGTGATACTTGGTAGACAATTCGTCCAATACATATATTTTTTTATTATATTTTCCTTAAATGTTTATATATCAGTACTAAACTAATTCCTGAAATAAATATGAATGAGTAGAAGACAAATTTTAATCATTTGAAGATACTTTACATACACTTTATGCTAAATTATGTCAAAAATTTATTTGCATATTTACAGACGTAGCTTCGTTATTTATGGAACATTCGTGAATATTATTACTCACACAAGACGTCATTTTTCTTCAAATTATATTATTTTAATTTGATTACATCAACCTCAATATATTTAACTGCACTCTTTATTTAAATTTAGGAAAAACTACGCTTTTTTATATGTTCATGATCATCAAAAATTCAATTAATCCATTTTTAGTCATGTACAGTCACCTGCAACACTTTTCCAATATCTAATTTTCCTGAGAGGTGTTGATTCACCGGGAAATCTCCCGGTCCGGGTCTTTACCAGATGGCGACCCGGCTCCGGATCCCTGGCGTGGGAGTGTCAGAGACCTATGTCTCCCATGGGAGGGGATACCCCTCATCGTCGGGACCAACTGGCCCCAGGCCTAGCCATATTCGCCACCAACACGAGGCATGGAGGTAGATAGATGCTAGGCCTCTCTGGTCCGCCAGCTTCCCTAACGGGAAGGGCAGGCGTACGAGCTGCAGATGGTAGCAAGCTTCAGCCTTGGCACCTACCCTGCCCTAGAAGGGCTGGGCATGGTGATCCACGTTTCCTGAGAACCTGTACGAGTGTTTTGATATAAAAATATTTTTTTATTATTTTCAGGGATATCTCTATGAAACTTCAGGAGTGTCATATTTTCATATATATATATATATACATATATATATATATATATATATATATATATATATATATATATATATATATATATATATATAATAAAACTAAAATCTGGCCGACGGAGACTCAAACGAACCCATGACAA
>WNWK01057566.1:0-10701 GCA_009830355.1 Cherax destructor
TAATTCATCACGATAATGAACTACAATTACATATTCACTTTTATTTTTGTAAGATCTGTTGGTCTAAAAAAACTTGTTTGGCTTTTTGGGGACTCCCAGGAACGTAACCCTATTTTTCCCATAAGTTCTTTTAATTATTTAACACGAAATTATCTAACACGACTTTTTCAGGAACGTAACTATCGTGCTAAATGACGGTCTACTGTATGTCCCAGGATCTCTTCACCCTGTTCCTATGTATGGTGACCCAAATTAGACTCTTAAGATGGGCTTTGTCTTGCAATCAACTAGAAGTCAAATACATGTTTATAAAATGCTCAGAGAACATCATTGCTGATTCTCATTAGATGTTTCATGTAGATACATGGTGCATGCTTTGTACATAGTGTTTGTCTTGTGCTGACCTTGTTGTTTTTGCAGTGGTGAACTTTTGGTGGGCCTGAGTGCTCCCTACCAGCCATCCGACTGTGAAGGAGATGGGTTGGAGCCGAGGCAAGTGAAGAGAGTCAGGGTGCACATTTGTGAGTTGAGACAGAGGTTGACAACCTTCGGTGACTAGAGAAGTCCAGGAAGGTATGTTGTATATTTGTGTCTTGGTGTGCTCTAAGTACGAAACGGTCTGTGTGGTCCCGTGGATCCCCTCCATGTACTGTGGCACTTCCCCTTATAAGGTTGGAGGATCTGTATGGGTGAGGTCCTCGGAAGATGGGCGTAAGTGCCTGACCATTTAAAGATCTTGAGTGTTGACTGGAAAGTCTCACTGTTTGGTTCGCCACCACGTGAGCGACACCTTGACATGTTTTTCTGCCTGGTGTATACCTGACTGCTCTAGGTTTGGCTCTGCTCTCATCTCCTGATCAGGAAGATGCCATCCTGGAGTACCAGTTGCCTGCTGGATTACCGCAGCGGAGGCACAAAACTGTCGGTGCTAGCTTTCACAGTGGGCATTGTGTGCAGTCCTTGCATTGTAAAAATGTATTATGTTTAGTAACCACTAAATTGGGATGACCTGACTATGGGTCAGGTAGGTGGTTTTGGTTGCCAATATGACGTTTTCCAGAGCGTAGTTCTAGCTGCCCAGACAACTTTTGTTCCGAGTAGGGAAATTAGATCTAACAAAAATGATCCTAAATGGATGAACAATAGATTAAAACATCTCATTGATCAAAAGAGAGGCATATATAGGCATATCAAAAGAGGGGATGGACAGATAAGAAATCAATATTTTCAATTAGAGAGAGAAATAAAAAAAAGGAATAAGAAAAGCAAAAAGGGATTATGAGGCTAAGGTCGCAAGGGATTCGAAGACTAACCCAAAAGGTTTCTTTCAGGTATACAGAAGTAAGATTAGGGACAAGATAGGCCCACTTAAGAGTAACTCAGGACAGATCATGGACAGTGATAAGGATATGTGAAATTTTCAATACTTACTTCCTCTCAGTTTTTACTCAGGAAGATACTAGCGGAATTCCAGAAATAATAAATTATGTTGAACAGGAAGATAATAGACTATGCTCGATTGGGGTAACTAGTGACATGGTTCTCAGACAAATAGAAAAAATTAAAACCTAACAAATCCACAGGCCCTGATGAACTGTTTGCAAGAGTTTTAAAGGAATGTAAAGAGGAACTTAGCAAACCTTTAGCAAATCTTTTCAATATATCACTACGAACTGGCATAGTGCCAGACAAGTGAAAAGGGCAAATGTAATACAGTGGTACCTCCACTTACGATATTAATCCGTCAGAGAGGGCATATCTTAAGGCGAAACAATCGTTACTCGAATCAATTTTCCCCATAAGAAATAATGGAAATAAATTTAATTATAGGTAGTAGGTTGGTAGACAGCAACCACCCAGGGAGGTACTACCGTCCTGCCAGGTGACTGTGAAACAGAAACCTGAAACTGTTTTACATGATGGTAGGATTGCTGGTGTCTTTTTTTTCTGTCTCATAAACACGCTGGATAACAGGTATATATCTAGCTACTTCTACTTACACTTTAGGTCACACTACACTGGCATACACATGCATATATATACATACACACATCTAGGTTTTCTTCTTTTTCTTAATAGCTCTTGTTCTTTTTATTTTCTCTATTGTCCATGGGGAAGTGGAAAAGAATCTTTCCTCCGTAAGCCATGCGTGTCGTATGAGGCGACTAAGATGCCGGGAGCAATGGGCTAGTAACCCCTTCTCCTGTACAAATCTACTAAAAACGAGAAGAAGAAAAACTTTATAAAATTGGGTTGTCTGAATGTGCGTGGATGTAGTGCGGATGATAAGAAAGAGATGATTGCCGATGTTATGAATGAAAAGAAGTTGGATGTCCTGGCCTAAGCGAAACAAAGCTGAAGGGGTAGGCGAGTTTCAGTGGGGAGAAATAAATGGGATTAAGTCAGGAGTATCTGAGAGAGTTAGAGCTAAGGAAGGGTAGCAATAATGTTGAAGGATCAGTTATGGAAGGAAAAGAGGGAATATAAATGTGTAAATTCAAGGATTATGTGGATTAAAATAAGGTCGGATGCGAAAAGTGGGTCATAATAAGCGTGTATGCACCTGGAGAAGAGAGGAGTGTAGAGGAGAAGAGATTTTGGGAGATGTTAAGCGAATGTATAGGAACTTTTGAACCAAATGAGAGAGTAATTGTGGTAGGGGACCTAAATGCTAAAGTGGGAGAAACATGCAGAGAGGGTGTAGTAGGTAAGTTTGGGGTGCCAGGTGTAAATGATAATGGGAGCCCTTTGATTGAACTTTGTATAGAAAGGGTTTAGTTATAGGTAATACATATTTTAAGAAAAAGAGGATAAATAAGTATACAAGATATGATGTAGGGCGTAATGACAGTAGTTTGTTGGACTATGTATTGGTAGATAAAAGACTGTTGAGTAGACTTCAGGATGTACATGTTTATAGAGGGGCTACAGATATATCAGATCACTTTTTAGTTATAGCTACAGTGGGAGTAAAAAGGGAGATGGGATACAAGGAAAATAGAATCAGTAAGTAAAGAGAGGTGAAGGTTTATAAACTAAAAGAGGAGGCAGTTAGGGTAAGATATAAACAACTATTGGAGGATAGATGGGCTAGTGAGAGTGTAGGCAATGGGGTCGAAAATGTATGGGGTAGATTTAAAAATGTAGTGTTAGAGTGTTCAGCAGAAGTTTGTGGTTACAGGCGAGTGGGTGCGGGAGGGAAGAGGAGCGATTGGTGGAATGATGATGTAAAGAGAGTAGTAAGGGGGAAAAGTTAGCATATGAGAGGTTTTACAAAGTAGAAGTGATGCAAGGAGGGAAGAGTATATGGAGAGAAAAGAGAAGTTAAAGAGTGGTGAAGCAATGTAAAAGAGAGCAGATGAGAGAGTGGGTGAGATGTTATCAGCAAATTTTGTTGAAAATAAGAAAAAGTTTTGGAATGAGATTAATAAGTTGAGGAAGCCTAGAGAACAAATGGATTTGACAGTTTAAAATAGGAGAGGAGAGTTATTAAATGGAGAGTTAGAGGTATCGGGAAGATGGAGAGAATATTTTGAGGATTTGTTAAATGTTGATGAAGACAGGAAGCTGTGATTTCGTGTGTAGGGCAAGGAGGAATAACATCTTGTAGGAGTGTGGAAGAGCCAGTTGTGGGTGTAGGGAAGTTCGTGAGGCAGTGGGTAGAATGAAAGGGGGTAAGGCAGCTGGGATTGATGGGATAAAGATAGAAATGTTAAAAGCAGGTGGGGATATAATTTTGGAGTGGTTGGTGCTATTATTTAATAAATGTATGGAAGAGGGTAAGGTACCTAGGGATTGGCAGAGAGCGTGTATTGTTCCTTTGTATAAAGGCAAAGGGGACAAAAGAGAGTGCAAAAATTATAGGGGAATAAGTCTGTTGAGTGTACCTGGTAAAGTGTATGGTAGAGTTATTATTGAAAGAATTAAGAGTAAAACAGAAAGCAGGATAGCAGATGAACAAGGGGCTTTAGGAAAGGTAGGGGTGTGTAGACCAAGTGTTTACAGTGAAACATATAGGTGAACAGTATTTGGATAAGGGTAAAGATTTTTTTGTGGCATTTATGGATTTGGAAAAGGCGTATGATAGGGTAGATAGGGGGCAATGTGGCAGATGTTGCAGGTGTATGGAATAGGAGGAAGGTTACTGAAAGCAGTGAAGAGTTTTTATGAGGATAGTGAGGCTCAGGTTAGAGTGTGTAGGAGGGAAGGGACTATTTCCCAGTAAAGTGGGCCTTAGACAAGGATGTGTGATGTCACCGTGGTTGTTCAATATATTTATAGATGGGGTTGTAAGAGAAGTGAATGCGAGGTCTTGGCAAGAGGTGTTGGGCTAAAAGATAAAGAAGCAAATACAAAGTGGGAGTTGTCACAGTTGCTTTTGCTGATGACACTGTGCTTTTGGGAGATTCTGAAGAGAAGCTGCAGAGGTTGGTGGATGAATTTGGTAGGGTGTGTAAAAGAAGAAAATTGAAAGTGAATATAGGAAAGAGTAAGGTGATGAGGATAACAAAAAGAATAGGTGACGAAAGATTAGATATCAGATTGGAGGGAGAGGTATGGAGGAGGTGAATGTATTCAGATATTTGGGAGTGGACATGTCGGGATGGGTCTATGAAGGATGAGGTGAATCATAGAATTGATGAGGGAAAAGGGTGAGTGGAGCACTTCGGAGTCTGTGGAGACAAAGAACCTTGTCCATGGAAGTAAAGAGGGAATGTATGAGAGTATAGTTATACCAACGCTCTTATATGGGTGTGAAGCATGGGTGATGAATGTTGCAACGAGGAGAAGGCTGGAGGCAGTGGAGATGTCATGTCTGAGGTCAATGTGTGGTGTGAATATAATGCAGAGAATTCGGAGTTTGGAAATTAGGAGGAGGTGCGGGATTACCAAAACGATTGTCCAGAGAGCTGAGGAGGGGTTGTTGAGGTGGTTTGGACATGTAGAGAGAATGGAACGAGACAGAGTGACTTAGAGTGTATAAATCTGTAGTGGAGGGAAGGCGGGGTAGGGGTCGGCCTAGGAAAGGTTGGAGGGAGGGGTAAAGGAAGTTTTGTGTGCGAGGGCTTGGACTTCCAGCAAGCATGTGTGAGCGTATTTGATAGGAGTGAATGGAGGCATATGGTTTTTAATACTTGACGTGCTGTTGGAGTGTGAGCAAAGTAACATTTATGAAGGGATTCAGGGAAACCGGCAGGCCGGACTTGAGTTCTGGAGATGGGAAGTACAGTGCCGGCACTCTGAAGGAGGGGTGTTAATGTTGCAGTTTTATAACTGTAGTGTAAAGCACCCTTCTGGCAAGACAGTGATGGAGTGAATGATGATGAAAGTTTTTCTTTTTCGGGCCACCCTGCCTTGGTGGGAATCGGCCGATGTGTTAATAAAAATAAAAAAAAAAAATTTAATCCGTCCAAGACTTCCAAAAGTAGTTAAATAAAATATTTTTTAGAACTTTTTGACATTAAATAATACACAATTTAATGAAGAATACCTAAATACACATGTAAATATTGTACAATAACATGTCACTTACATTTATTGAAGAGTTGTTGATGTGTGGAGGACGGGAGGAGGAGAAGGTGGAGTAGTATGCTAGTGTTTGGAAGGGGAATCCTTCCATTAACACTACAGGTACCAAGTTCTTTTCTGGGGTTACTTCCCTTTTCTTTTAATGCCACTAGGACCAGCTTGAGAGTCACTGGACCTCTTTCTAACAATAAATTTGTCCAGGGAGCTCTGTGTCTGGCGATTCTTTAACACATCCCTGAAATGACACACCACTGTGTCATTGTACAGGTTGCCAGCACGGCCTGCAACAGCATGGTTAGGGTGATATTCATCCATAAATGCTTGCACCTTGCTCCACATTCCACAAATCTCTTTAATCACTGAAGAAGGCAATTTCTTTCATCTCTGTTCCACCTCCTCCTCCTCCTCTGAACCATTGTTCCAGTTGCTGTTGAAGCTCTTGCAGATCTTCAGTGGTTAGCTCTTCCTTGTGCTCCTCCACCAACTGTTCCACATCCTCACCACTCACCTCTAACCCCAAAGACTTGCCCAATTCCACAATTTCTTCCACAACAGGCTCAGGCTCAGGGTTCTGAGGCTCAGCCCCAAAACCTTCAAAATCCCTCTCTAGGACACAGTCTGGCCACAATTTTCTCCAGGCAGAGTTCAAAGTCCTGGTAGTCACTCCCTCCCAAGCCTTACCTATAAGGCTTGCAGCATATGGAAATGTTTTTTCCAAAATTCTCTTAGGGTTATATTCATGACTGTGGTCACATCAAAGCACTTTTGAAACATTGCTTTGGTGTAGAGTTTTTTAAAGTTGGAAATGACCTGCTGGTCCATGGGCTGGAGGAGAGGAGTGGTATTAGGGGGCAAGAACTTCACTTTGATGAATTTAAATTCCTCCACAATTTTCTCTACCAAGTTTGGAGGATGACAAGGAGCATTGTCCATTATCAGGAGGCACTTAAGTGGCAAATTATTGTCCAATAGATATTTCTTCACACTGGGGCCAAACACGCCATTGAACCAATCTAAGAAAATGTCCTTTGTGACCCATGCCTTTTTGTTAGACCTCCACATCACACACAAGTTAGACTTGCTGACACCGCATCTGCCAAACACTCAGGGATTTTCAAAAAGATACACCAGTAAAGGCTTCACTTTGCAATCACCCTGGCATTAGCACAAAGCATCAAAGTTAGCCTGTCTTTCATAGGCTTTTGTCCTGGCTGTGCCTTTTCCTCCTGAGTAATGTAGGTCCTGTTGGGCATTTTCTTCCAAAACAGGCCTGTTTCATCACAATTAAACACTTGTTGGGGGAGGAATTGTTCAGCCTCTAGGTACTCCTGGAATTCAGGCACATATTTTTCAGCCACAATTTTGTCAGAACTGGCTACCTCACCATGCCTCACAACACTATGTATGCCATTTCGATTCTTAAATTTGTGAAACCAGCCTCTGCTGGCTTTAAATTCGCTCACTTCAGCACTCGTTGCAGGCATTTTCTTAACGAGATCATCATGCAACTGCCTTGCTTTTTCACATATTATTGTCTCCGAAACAGTATCTCCTGCTAACTGTTTCTCGTTGATCCACACCAACAACAACCTTTCCACATCTTCCAGCACTTGTGGTCTGTGTTTTGTGATCACAGATGAACCTTTTGCAACAACAGCTTCCTTGATTTTACTTGAATTTTTCTTGGCCACAATGGGAGCGATGGTAGAAAAGGGTTTACCATACAGCCTGGCCAGCTCACTGATACGCACTCCACTTTCATATTTTTCTATTATCTCCTTCTTCAGTTCTATTGTACATGTATTTCTGTTCCTCTTTGCCACAGGCTTACCACTAGGATCTTTCCTTGGACCCATGGTAGCTTATTTAGCAGTTGCAAGCACTAAAAACAGTGGAATAATGACAATATACGTACTGGTATGAATGCGTGGGTGTGGGTGGGTGGTCGCTCTCGCTTGTAAACAATAGCACACTGACGCTCCCTGGAGTGCGCGCTCAGCTGGGCGCCAAGCGGACACGTCCGGTACGAATGTCGTTACACGAAGCAAACATCGTTACTCGCAATCAATTTTTTTACGTTATAAATATCGGTACTCGAAAATAACGTAAGATGACAGCATCGTAACACGAGGTATGACTGTACCTACTTACAAGGCAGGTGACAGGTCCTTAGCTTCGAACTATAGACCATTAAGCCTTACCTTCATAGTTGGTAAATTTATGGAATCAATAATTGCTAAGGCAATTCATAGCCATCTTGATAGGCATAAATTGATTAATGAATCTCAACATGGTCTTACGAATTTACTAACTTTTTTCACTAAGGTGTTTGAGGAGGTAGATCATGGTAATGAATATGATATTGTGTATATGAACTTCAGTAAGGCTTTCGATAAAGTTCCACATCAGAGGCTATTGATGAAACTTAAGGCACACGGAATAGGAGGAGAAATTTTTTCCTGGGTAGAGGCATGGTTGACAAATAGGCAGCAGTTTTGGGCCCCCTGTTGTTTACAATTTATATAAACAACATAGATGAGGGAATAAATAGCAACATAAGCAAATTTGCTGATGACACCAAAATAGGCCGTCCAATTCATTCTAATGAGGACATTAGAGCACTCCAGGATGATTTGAATAGACTGATGCAGTGGTCGGAGAAGTGGCAGATGCAGTTTAATGTAGACAAATGCAAAGTTCTAAATGTTGGACAGGACAATAACCATGCCACATAAGAACATAAGACATAAGAACATAAGAAAGGAGGAACACTGCAGCAGGCCTGTTAGCCCATACTAGGCAGGTCCTTCACAATCCATCCCACTAACAGAATAATGTAGATCTTAATACTTGTGATTGCGAGAAGGATTTAGGAGTTCTGGTTAGCAGTAATCTGAAACCAAGACAACAGTGCATAAGTGTTCGCAATAAAGCTTACAGAATCCTTGGCTTCATACCAAGAAGTATAAATAATAGAAGTCCTCATGTTATTCTTCAACTCTATATATCTTTGGTTAGGCCTCATTTAGATTATGCTGGACAGTTCTGGTCACCGTATTACAGAATGGATATAAATGCACTGGAAAACGTACAGAGGAGGATGACAAAGTTGATCCCATGTATCAGAAATCTTCCCTATGAGGATAGACTGAGGGCCTTGAATCTGCACACTCTAGAAAGGCGTAGAATTAGGGGAGATATGATTGAGGTGTATAAATGGAAAACAGGAATAAATAAAGGGGATGTAAATAGTGTGCTGAAAATATCCAGCCATGACAGGACTCGCAGCAATGGTTTCAAGTTGGAAAAGTTCAGATTCAGGAAGGATATAAGAAAGCACTGGTTTGGTAATAGAGTTGTGGACGAGTGGAACAAACTCCCGAGTACCATCATAGGGGCTGGGACGTTGTGTAGTCTTAAAAATAGGTTAGATAAATACATGAGTGGGTGTGAGTTGGACCTGACTAGCTTGTGCTACTAGGTCAGATGCAGTACTAATTCCTTAAGGGGAAGTGACCTGATAATGTTGAACTCAGCCGTACAGAATGTGAAAAGGATTTGGGGGTTATGGTTAGCAGCAACCTCAAACCAAGTCAGCAATGCCTAAGCGTAAGAAATAAAGCAAATAGATTATTGGGATTTATATCCAGAAGTGTAAGCAACAGAAGTCCAGCGGTTATATTACAGCTTTATACATCATTAGTAAGGCCTCACCTAGATTACGCAGCTCAGTTCTGGTCTCCATATAACAGAATGGATATAAATTCGTTAGAAAACATTCAGCGACGAATGACAAAGTTAATTCATAGCATTAGAAATCTTCTGTATGAAGAAAGATTGAAGACCCTTAAATTACATTCACTTGTAAGACGAAGAATGAGGAGACATGATAGAGGTATATAAGTGGAAGATGGGTATTAATAAGGGGATATAAATAAGGTCTTGAGGATATCTCTCCAAGAGAGAACCCGCAATAATGGATTCAAATTGGATAAGTTTAGATTTAGAAAGGATATAGGAAAATATTGGTTTGGAAATAGGGTAGTTGATGAGTGGAACAGTCTGCCTAGTAGGGTTATTGAAGCTAGGACCTTGGGTAGTTTTAAATTTAGGTTGGATAAATACATGAGTGAGAGGGGTTGGATTTGAGTGGGACTCGCACTTGAGTCAATAGAATCATCAAAGCTTATTTCTTGGGTAGAATTGAAAATTAGGTTGGGCAATTATTCTGTTAGTGGGATGGATTGTGAAGGACCTGCCTAGTATGGGCCAACAGGCCTGCTGCAGTGTTCCTCCTTTCTTATGTTCTTATGACTACCTGGAGTTTACCTGGAGAAGGTTAGCTCCGGGTGGTCAGGTCTAAGCCGGTGAGTGATGGACTTGCCTCGCATGGGTCAGTAGGCCTGCTGCAGTGTTCCTTTTTTCTTATGTTCTTCTTAATGTTGGTGAGGAGAATTTTGAGCGGAGGGTTTATATTAGAGTGTAGAGTTTTATGTATGTAGTAGGCACAAGAATAAGTATGAATGTTCTTTACCATTTTGGACAGCCTAAGTTAACCTTGTCTCCCAGGATGCGACCCCAACAATCAGCCAACACCCAGTCTACTTCTAGGTGAACACGATGCTCATTGCTTAGTTGGTAGCATTGTCAGCTCACACACTGAGGGGTCCGAGATCGATCACAGAACAGGTGAAATGTTGGGCATGTTTCCTTACACCTGCTGCCCCTGTTCACCTAGCAGTAAGTAGGTACCTAGGTATTTGTCAACCGTTGTTGGGTCACATCCTGGAGGACAAGTTTAACCTTAGTTGCTTGAAAATGCTCTGCATAACCAGCAGCTTACTACACAGTATACCAATGATGTTATCTACGTCTCTACCAGTTGTTTCATGTACTTGTAGGAATTTTTTTTTTTTTATTAACACATCGGCCGATTCCCACCAAGGCAGGGTGGCCCGAAAAAGAAAAACTTTCATCATCATTCAATCCATCACTGTCTTGCCAGAGGGGTGCTTTACACTACAGTTATAAAACTGCAACATTAACACCCCTCTTTCAGAGTGCAGACACTGTACTTCCCATCTCGAGGACTCAAGTCCGGCCTGCCGGTTTCCCTGAATCCCTTCATAAATGTTACTTTGCTCACACTTCAACAGCACGTCAAGTATTAAA
>WNWK01057567.1:0-10700 GCA_009830355.1 Cherax destructor
CTTTTCTGACCAGGAATTGAGTCTGTCTAAATCCTCCTGAAGTTCCCTGACATCTACGTTAGAATCAATTATCCTACCATGTCATCGGTGAATTTGCTCATATCACTAGTAATTCCTCATCAGTCAATGATATATATTATAAACAATGGGCTAGACTGAGTCCACTGTGGAACACTACTTGTTACAGATCCCACTCGGATTTAACCCCATTTATACCTCTCTGCTTGCTATTGGTGAGCCATGACTCGATCCATGACAGCCTTTTTCCCCAATGCCACAGGCTGCCTGCTTTAACCCTTTGGGGGTCGACAGGCCTTCTCAGGAAAGTGTTCCTGGGAGTCAGAAATTTTTTGAAAAAAAAATTAATTTTCTTACGAAATGATAGAGAATCTTTTTCGATCTTAGCATGCAAAATTATGAAATTTGAGTAAAGCTGTGGAATTATGCTGGCAGAAGTTGGCGGCCCAGCCATAAGCCACTTACGCATCAAGCGTTTTGCCCACTTTGAGCCCTATTTTAAACAAATTCCCAATGTGTCAGTCTCCTAAAATTATGGCTATTTCACCTAACAGATCTCCATTTCGTCTATCGATTGCGTACATGACGCTATTACCAATTTCATCTCACCCAAAAATGGTGGTCCAGAAAATGGAAATTTTCCAATTCACACAAATTTGTAATTCCAATTTCAAAATAGGGTCCAGAGTAATAGGCAGTTTGTTCTGGCACTAAAATAACATGTTCTCTGTTCATTAGTCACGTCTCAGGCCCCTGTTCCTTTACTTTTGCTCATTTTGAATTTTTATTCTCACAAAATGAAAATTTACTGTTATGTATATAACCATCATTGTAAAAATGGTATAAATATCAGAGCACTTGTGCATGAATGGAGCTAAGCCAGTGTGTGTTGGAGGCATGGGTGTTGATTTGTTTACTCTTGAACATCGTCAAAATCAAACATTTTCACTACTTTGAGCTCAATTTCAAGGTGCTGTCATTGTCCATATAATCAAATCATCTTTATTTCTGTAAATATATTTTCCATTCTATCAAATGGAATAGAAAACAGAATACATCAATAAAAACTATGCGAAAAATGACTGCAAAGTCGCTGTTTTAATCAAAAAAGCAGTTGAGTTTTTTTCACTCGTATGCAGTGTGCTGGGATTTTTTTTATGCTGCGCACTGACCACAGACCCATTCTTTCATGTGTACAGACGTTTTCTGCCTAAGTGAGGCCGCTAAATTTGGCGTACTGTGGCTCAACCCTGTAAGTAAGCATTACTAGTACGGCACCGACCCCAAAGGGTTAACAGTCTCTGGTGCGTACTTATCAAAAACCTTACTAAAATCTAAATAAACAATATCGAATTTATTTAGTGATCAACAGCCTCCAAAAAGCTTACTAAGAAAGGTTAATAAATTAGATAGGCAGGAACGGCCCTGTTGTGAATCTATCTTTGAGTATTATTAATCAAATTATGGATTTATCCTAAATGGCTTCTAATAATATTAGCTATAATTGACTCTAGTAATTTGCCTACAATTGAGGTCAGGCTTATTGGGCGGTAATTTGTGGTGAGTGACTTGTCCCTTGCTTTAAATAGGAATTACATTAGCCATCTTCCACATATCAGACACTACTTTGTTGGAAGAGATAAATTAGGATGTTGAATGTGGTTCACAGAGTTCCATTGCATTCATAAGAACCCTTGCAAAAGCTCATCAGGACCAGCGATTTATTTGGTTCAGTCGGTCTAGTTGTTTCATAAACATTTCGCTAGTGACTGTGATATTACATAATTTATCTTCTTCAGGGACTCTAAAATTAATTACTGGGATATTATTAGTGTCTTCCTGTGTGAAACAGAGAAAATACTGTAATTATTAAAATAGAGCACATATCATTTCTCCTTGTCAGTAAGATGCCCGGAGTTATTTTTCGTGGACCTATCTTATCCTAACTTTTGTTCTATAAACCTGGAAAAGAAACTTTTGGGTTAGTTTTGAATCCCTAGCAACTTTAATTTCATAGTCCCGTGCTAGTCGTCAAAAAACCCTCAAAGGGTTAATCAGTGTTTATTTGAGTGTGAAGAAATATATATTGGAGAATAAATTGCCACATAAGTGATATCACAGGTAATGGACAAAATGCTCTGGTCATCCTCCAAGACTTGGAAGACCAAATGTGGATTTCAGTGCAACAGTGAGTTCTTGTTTCTCCTAACACCAATCCTCTCCTCCAGCCCACATGGACCAGCAGGTGTGCAAACTTCAAAAAACTGTACACAAAGCAATGTTCAAAGGGTCTTTGATGCGGCCAATGACACTAAATTAATTCAAAAAGTTGGAAGGTGCTTGATATCTTCCATAGGCCTTATAGATAAAGCTTGGCAGGGAGTGACTCAGGGCTGATGAACTCTGCTTGGAGAAAGTTGGCCAGATTGTTGTATCCAGAGGTTTAGAAAGGGTTTGGAGCTAAGCCACAGGAGAGCCTATGGAAGTTGTGGAAAGTATTGTGGCATTGAGGAATTGCATGGGGTTGGATGTGAGTGGCGAAGATGTGGAAGAGTTGGTGGAGAACCACAATGAAGATCTAACCACTGAAAGAGCTGCAAGAGCTTGGCTGTATAACAAAACAGATCTGAGAAATTGCTTCAGTGGAGGAAGAGATGTAGGTGCATTGCTGGGATTAAGGAGATTTGTGCAATGTGGAGTAGGGTGCATTCAATTGTGGAGGAACATCACCCTGACAAAGATGTTGCAATCCGTGCTGGCTACTTTTACAATGACAATGCCATGTCCCATTTTAGGGACATTTTAAGAACCGCCACAGAGCTCTCTTGAGAGATGTTTAGTGCCACAGGTGTGCAGTGACTCTCAGAAGCTGGTCCTGATCAGGATTAAAAGACAAAGAAAGTATTTAGATGGGGACTTGGTACCTAGAGTCATATGGAGGGTTCCCACCAAAATTAGGGTCTCTACCCTCTGCCTCCTCCCTCTCTTCAAGTAGCAACATCAGTCAGTAGGGTAAGTGCACATTCACATTTCATTCATTTGTGTGCAATCTATCTTTAGGCCCCCAAATTTTTTATTTTAAACTTTGGGTTCACAGACGGATTAATTGAATTTCCCATTATTTCTTATGGGAAAATGGTTTCAGTTTCGTGCGTTTCAGTTTAGTGCATCCCTCAGGAACGGATTAAACAAACGGAGATGACTGTATAAAGACTACATTAGCTATCTTCCACATCTCTGGCTATTTTCAGTTAGGAAGGACATATTAAACACATTCGTTAATGGCTGACTAAGTTCCATCTTGCATTCTTTAAGTATCCTGAAGAAACAACTCGTGGGTCCAGGGACTTTATTTTGCTTCAGTTTATCTATCTGTTTGATAACCATGTCCCTCGTGACAGTAATATTAGTTAATTCTTCAGAACTGAATAATTGTTAATTTCTGGGTGAATAACATTTACGTCTTCTTGTGTGGGCAGCCAAAATATTCATTAAATAGAGAACACATTTCCAGTTCGTTATCCGTCAGCTGAGTGGCACAATTTACTCTCTTCTCCCTAATAGTGGGTGATATGGACACTGGGTATATTCAAAAAGTCAGTCTGTGTCCCATGTTATGGTCATGGGTCTAATAACCCTTTGGAATTACGACTTCTCGAAACTGCGTTCTCAGGACCCAAACTTTTAGGAAAAAAAACATTTTTCTTATGACATGATGAAATCTTTTTCTGATCAAAGCCCCACACCAAAATTGTAAATTTATTCAACTAATGGAATTATGCTTTCACGAAGTTGAATCGATGACATTACGCATCTGCGATTTTGCCCACTTTGAGCCTATTTTCGGCTAATTCCATGTTTCCAGTCTACTAAAAATTATAATACATTTTGCTAGAATTCCCATTTGTTCTTATCAATTAGTGCCCAGTGTTTTCCCGGTTTCTGTTTTCATTTCAGAATGCTGTTCCAAGTGCCATTACCAAGCGAATTTATCTCCTTAAGAAAAGTTGTAAAATAGACTAGTCCTTTTAGACCCCAAATTACACTTACAAAAGCATTTAAATAAGCTTTACATAAAAAGGGCGAGTTTGGGACCATAAATAAGCCGGGGTACCACTGTACAAGAAAACAGCCACTTTTACGTTCCAACTATCAATAAGGTGGTCAGAAATTTGCAATTTGGCCAATTTCTTTGATTTCAAAAGATGCCAATTTCAAAATAGGATCATAATAAATGAGACATTCTTGGCACTCAAATAACATTTATCATTGTTAATGCGTCTCAGGCCCTTTTACATTACTTTGCTTTCCATTTTTGAATTTTTATTCTCAAAAAATAAAAGATTCTGTTTAATAGTATACAACATGTTGTAAAATAGTATAAATAATATCAGCGCACTTGTGCAAAAGTCTGAACTGCAGTTGATGTGTGTTGGACGCATGGCGTGATTTGTTTACTCTTGAACATAAGCCCAAAAATCGAACATTTATTTCACTGCGCTCCAGTTTCAAGAGTGCATACATCATACGTGAAACCAGTCCAAAATTATCTCTATTTCTGTAGTATATCCTCCATTATATCAAATGAGACTAGAAAACGAGAATACAAACATAAATACATACAAACAGACTGCAAAGTCGCTGTTTTTAAAACCAAGCACAGTCAGGTTTTTTTTTCCTCATTATGCACTGTGTGGGTGCAGGATTTTTTTTTTATCGCACACTGGCCGCTGGGCCCATTCTCTCACATCTAGGCCTACCAGCTCCTGTTTCTGTGATTTGAGGCGTGCTAGAATTTAGGCGTGCTAGTAAAGATACTCTCGAAACTCTTAGGGTGCAGCCGAAAACCCTGGCGCGTAAGCCATGTAGTACGGCCTGGAAACCACAGAAGGCTTAAAGTTGGTGAGGATTGCAGCTGAGGTTTATATTAGAGTGTAGAGTTCTATGTATGTAGTAGTCACAAGAATAAATGTGAATGTTCTTTCACGGTGAGTAGTTTTAGCTTTGAATATTGGTGGATTATGCTGTCTAGAGGTAGAATTTATTTATCATTCTGACTGCAGCCTTTGCTGGAGTTATGAGTGGTCTAAGGTGATTTAATGTTATTTGATCCCCTGTACAAATTCCATAGGTGAGATAAGGTAGATGAGTGAATGATATAGTGCAAGGGGGAGTGATTAGAGGCACATAGTAGCATATCTTTGATAGTATGCCTACTGTCTTTGAGATTTCTTGGAAATTTGTTTGTAAGTGTTTGGAATTTAAGGCTACTGTCAATGAGGATTCCCTAGGAACTTTCCCTCTGTGAGTCTTGTGATGGGTGAACCATTGAGCATTATGTTAGTGGAACATTTGTGGCTCTGTTTCCCAAACCTGATGAAATGGTCTTGTCATTATTGAGGTTAGCTTATTAGTCGTCAATGGTTGATATTTTCCTGTAGTCGGCGGTAACAGTGTTGGCCAGTGCTATGTTATTTTCCCCTATTTATCATCAAGGTTCTACATGTACTAGCATAGGGTGTTACTTAAGGGTCTTAGGGTAAAAGGAGGATATTAATAGGCTAAAGATGCTTACTCAGGCTTAACATGCATCTGAAAACTTATTGGTCCTCTCACATTCCTCTCAAAGGTTATTTAAACCAACATTATAAAAATAGAGCTATATTAAGATGTATATATACATATAATGTACAGGTCTCCCTCCTAAGCTTATATAGCCAACCTATACCTTTGCTTGTAGCTCACCTCTCACATTTACCTCTCCTTTGCTGCAACATTTCTTAACCCTCCAGTGTCTTGATACACTGAAGATCACAGAATATGCTGTGCCTTGATCTACAACCCTCCCTGTGCCTTTTTTTGGGCACTCATTCAGCCCTGAAACCAAGTTATGGTCAGCATGCAATACCAGCTCACTGCATCAGCCATGTTCTCAGGACCAGGAATTGTGGAGGAAACATAGGTCTCTCTAAGCTCCTCCCCTCAAACATAAACACCAAAAATGTACCTTTGTCTCCATGGCACCTCAATATATCTTATGTTATTACAATGATACATACAATTTTATAGCTAGTACTTATAAAAATGTGCATTTATTTTATAACCTATTATATTGAAAATCAGTTTAATCCAGCTTCTTAGTTTTAAGGATGGCAAAGCCTTTAAACTATCTAAGCAGTACTTCTGTTTAACTTAATATAATTAGGTATTCATGTTATTTAATTACAACAATACATGCTGGGTTCCATAGCCCCATAACAAGTCCATAATACCCCATAACAGCCAGTATGACTGGTTGGGTGAGAAGACATATGTTGTGTCATCCATAAGCAATATGGGTTTGAGTAGTTGTATTCGGTAGGTCATTGATGTAAATGAGGGAATGGTGGTCCAGGACACTTCCTTGTGGGACTCAACTGTAATGCATAACTTCTTTCTTCTTTCTTACCCAGCCGTATCCACAAAAACAGGTGGTAAAAGAAAAGCAAAGTTTCTCACTTTTACATTTAATATATACAGGAGTGAGGTTACTAGTCCCTTGCTCTTAGCATTTTGGCGCCTCTTCGACACTCATGACTACGGAAGAATTCTGTTCCACTTCCCATGGAGAATAATAATTAGATGTACATTATTATTATAATAGATCGTACATGTTCCAGTCACAGTTGAGAGGAAATGAAGACAAAATTAAAATGCAATAATATAATAATAATAATAACACGTTTGATTCGCAGTCGTGAGAAATCTAAACGTGCATAAAGATAAATATTTAATCATAAATAAATATGAAATTCTTTTCACATTCTTTTTCATTTTTAATATCTAATGTGAGTAATACATATAACTTATACAGTGTTGTGTATTATATAGAAGAATACTGATGACAGATGATTCATCTTGTAACAGACGATGTAAACTTATGGTATCGATTAATACAGTACCAATACTTTATTGTGAGCACAGTATATAATATATATAACATACAAAATATGTGCAAATTGAATGTTTATATTTGTGGTGAGCATCTGGTCAACAGTAGGCCATTAGTAATTAAGTTTGAGAGTCAAAAGTTATACACTGATTTTTGAGTGTGAAGGATGATTTAGCACATTGTTCAAAGGGTCCAACTGTACTGTGTAACTAACAGTGTGGGTGTTGGTCCATCCTGAAATTCACCACAATGCTTCCTTAATCAAATGAGTGGTAGGATATACTGCACAACCATAAGACATTTGAAAGTTGAATGTGAAACCTTGATATTTTTTTTAACTCATGGTGTCTTTTGCCAAGCGGAGTGTGCTGACATCACACTCCTGCCTCCAGTGTCTCCACCTCTCCTTTGGGGAGTACAGGCACTGTCTTTCACACCTCAAACCCTTGTATATTTACCTTGCTCACAATCCAATTACTAAAAAAGTCAAAAGAAAATTTTGAAACTTTGATAATTATGCTCTTTAATAAATATTTTAAGATTTTTTCAGCCTTTACCTATTTGTACTGTATATAATTTTGCATTTTGGCATTTAGTATTCAAGAACCAATAACAAAATTGATTAGATACATGTATATTCCTTTATTCATAGCATTCATCATGAATCCTGTGGCATTACCATTAGCCTGGAGGAAGTCAAAGCACTCTCATACGTGTCAGCAGTTGTTGCATTAGAGTCCACAATTATATCCTCCATGGAATGTGTACCATAAATGCCAAACAGCTGTGAAGGTTCAAGATATTATCAGAAAAAGAGGTTGTATATGTTAATCTTTTAAAAAAATACTACAATTAATATATTGTTATAAAAAAATTCCTATTTTCTAATCTTGATGAAATATTTTTGATTCAGTAATAAATGTGCTGAAATGCTATAAATGTATATTTTTAGGAGCTGTGCCTGCTACCATAGCAGCTGTTATCAAGGGTCCAGATTTGTGCACTTGGTTCATGTGACATTGTTTTGTAGCTTCCAAAAGGATCAGTGTGTAAAAATATCACGAAGAGATTTTCCATATGTTTTGTAAAGGTAGGTTTTTGGTTTAAAATGAGTGAGTTGTCTAAGTATTGCATTAAGTGGGTTATTGTGCAAGATTTATTTCTAATATTTAATTAGCATGCTCTTTCAGTGTTCGACCTGCTCTGCCGCCCTGCCGCCCACCGCTTGCGCGCTTCACTCCGCAGAGGCCGCGCCCACTGCCGTCACCATCTGCCCCAGTCATCTGCTGCAGTACATCGTACCACTGCTCCACAGTGGTTGTACTGATCTTTCATTCCCTCTCGCCTCCCCACCATCCCATCCTTTTCTAGAATTTCCATGCTTTTCACATCCTTCTTCCCTTCCCCATCTCGTCAGTTCTTCGGCCATAAAGATCAAGATCCTCTATCTCCACTGACCCCATCGACTGCAGGAGGCGTGGAGTCTGGGCTGTCACCTTACATCTTCCGGGATGGATTTCCTGTAGTTACAGCATATGCAGAAGCCCTCAGTCCACCCCTTGACATTTCAGAGGTGGCTGCACTCCCCCTTTACCTGGAGATCTTGTTTGTGGCTCAGGGTTCATCATGCCTACCACCCAATACCCAATTCTGTCTCCCCACAACGCAGCAGGAAGCACCTTGCGACTGTGCTGGGAGGACCATGCCTAGATCGCCACCTCAACAATGAGAAGGGAGCCAGCCCCATCCTACGGTGGCCGTCTGGACATCACACTTATCTCCAGACGGCTGCTCCTCGAGTGCAACTTGGGAGGTCCACCCTGTCTAACCAGTGATCACTTGCGGTGGTCACTGCGCACGACAGTCCAGCAGCACCGCCTCCCACGCATACCCCAGATGGAATCTCCAAGAAGTCCAGAGCTGGCAGTGCTTCGGAAGGTCATCAAGCCACTGGTGGGCAGAGACCACTCCTGAGAAAATCCAGGTGAGGCGGCTCCAGAACCTCTAGGCAGCCTTCACATTGGCGGCCGAGGCGGCCATACCTGGGATTATGGGCGGAGGGTTGCTGGCGTGACTGGTGGTTCTACAATGAGGTAATCTTAAAGAACAGAACCACTGCATCAATGTCATCCGCAGGTACATTTTAATCACATTTGAGTCCATGTGCTAAAGGAAGTGTTTGGCATGCTGGCCATGCTCTCGCAAAGTGTCAGCAGGCTAAATAGTTGAGTGGTGTGCCTCCCTCAGCTACACCACCTTATCTGAGATATGGACCAAGCTACGAATGGCCACTGGGTAGTGTCGCGGTGTGGCAGGTGCACCCCGATCCCACAACGAGGCAGAGTGACTGGTGGAACTCTTCACCCAGAGCGGCTATGGCTCAACTGCCTCAGGATCTCCAGGACCTACAGGCCATTCTCGGATGCCACAACAAAAGACTTCACTGACCGAGAACTCCAGGCAGCCTTACATCTCATCAAGACACTGCGCCTGGGCATGATGGTGTCACCTATGGCATGATCACTCGGTCGGGAAAAATCTGGTAACGAAGCTGTCCGGGGGGTCATCAACCGGACTTGGAGAGCCAGCAGACCCCCTGCCGTATGGAAGGAGGCTGACATTATCCCAAAGTTCCTAAACCGGGGGATCCTGGCAGTGTGCACCCTCCTCACATTCATCCCCAAGGTGTCTGAGAGGATGGTGCTGGAGCGACTGGGGTGGAAGCTTGGCCCACCTCATAAAATCCCTATGGGTTCACCAGAGGATGGGCACCTTTGGGAAAACCTTACCACCTTACTGGCCAGCATTGGGTTGGATGCCCAAGCCCACATTGTTGTCTTCCTCGACCCTTTAGAAAACTTTCGAGCTAGCCAGTGCACCTGCCGTCCTTGCACTCTTGGCTGCAGAGAAATTAAGGGCAGGCTGCTTGCATGGCTTCGATCCTATCTCCAGGACAGGCGTGTCCGGGTCCGTTTCGGGGCTCCTCTTCTCTCAATACCCTCGAAAACGGCACTCCGCAGGGCGGGTGCTTAGTCCACCCTGTTCAATGTACTGATGCACCAGCCTGTGTGTTGTTTTCCACGGCACCTTCCTGCCCAGCTACGCCGATGACCTGGCGCTTGTCGTATCCAGAAAACGCCAGTTGCTGTTAAAGCCCAGGAGGACCTCGATCTGCTGGCTTCCACTTTCCGTCGCCTGGGGCCAAGATATCTGCAGCAAAATCCAAAGCCGATCCTTCACTAGGGAACTAAATGAGGGGTGCGGATCCTGGGCATCAACCTGGGAAAGGGTTCCAGCTCTAGATACCTTTGGGATCTACATCCAAAAGGCACCTCACCTTCCAGAAACATGTACGCCACATCAAGAGAAGCTCTGGAGGTTCTAAGAGAATTCCAGGGGCAACGCCCCCGAGCCCGGTCTGTGACCAGGCCTCATGTTGGACCAGAGGCCTGATCCAACCAGGCTGTTACTGCTGGCCCCACACGCAGTCCAACATACGAACCACAGCCCGTGGTCAGGTACCAACTTTAGGTGCTTGTCCAGTTGCGAAGACGCCAGGGGTTTGTTGGTAATCCCTGATGTATGCTGGGAGGCAGTTGAACAATCTTGGGCCCCTGACTATTGTGTTGTCCTCAACTTGCTGGCACCCCTGCTCTTCATTGGGAGAATGTGACATCGCCTGCAGAGTCTTGCTTCGTAGGGGTGATTCTCGTGTGCAAGTTTGGTACTAAACCCAAAAATTTTCCCTGTA
>WNWK01057568.1:0-10700 GCA_009830355.1 Cherax destructor
CTGCTTTGTATTTATATTTGTTTAGATATTTCCCAGGTTTTTAAGGAACCGCTGCAATTATTCCTCCTGGTGTTGTCAATAGTGAAGGGATTTTAAGGTGGCAAGCTCGTGTTTGAAAATGGTTCATGCACTATGAAACAGAAAATGCTGTATTATTCATGGATCATTGCAACTAATACAATTTTCATTTATATCTATTTTGTATCTGCAGATGTCGGCTGTTAGCTGTGTCCTAGATTTAGAATGATCATCGCTATTACTCTAGTTTTATGACTTAAATGTTTTTACAATTTCCAGCTTTTTATTTTCTATTGTTTCATATTATGTTGATGATTGTGACAATTTTTTTTCATTTATGTTATTAGAGATGTATTATGTGGAACTGACAAAAGTGTATTGCCTTCACTTCCTCAACTAGGTTGGCTAGGCGCCCGTATGCTGCAGCAGTTATTTGGTTGATGTGCACCTCAGGAGATGTGCCTGGTGTTATACTCACCCCAAGATCTTTTTCCTCAACTACTTTTTCACTGTGTATTTTCCGCAGCATGTGGGATTCATGTGAACTGATATGTGTCACATCCTCTGGACTGGTCTTCATATGTGATACTGAGGCAGGAACATACAAGTGCCTTGAAGGTTTGGGAATAATACCTAAGGTATTTTACTACATTTTGGGAATCCCTATAATTTGTATAATTGTTAACCAATCGGGTGTTAGTCAATGTTAGAGTCTGGTATATTCCCTACAACATAGCTATGAAGACAGAAAATTCTGTGGGTAGTTTACATGAAAACAAACAGTCCACAATGTTTATTCTACAGCGGAAGTGTTGTTGTTGAGGATTTGTTTGCCATAGTATATATTTCTGTTTCACTGATAAGATTGTGTATAATGTATTTTAAAGCATAAACCATTGCTTCATTTGGTTCAGTTTGGTGAATAATATTATGAAGGTGAACTAAGAATGCGTTTGGGATGATATAGTTCCAGGGAAAAACAGGCGGCACTGCCGTTTTGCACTGCAGTTTTGAAATATGTTTAGTGAGAGAGAGAAAAATCATAAACAGTATGCTAATTCTCAATAAAGTTGTGGGTGAGGTTATTCTTTCATTGGTGTTCGTTTCTACTGGTGATCTCAGGTTTACTTTAAGCTGTATGGATGTGTTCAATGTATGTTAATGCAAAGGATGAGGTAGTTAGTACACAATGTGTTTTCGAGAACTGTTTCTTCATGAAGGCTGAGCACAGGTGAGGTAAGTAAGACCCCAAAAATTATTCGTACAACAGTGTTTTGATACGTATTTAATATTTTGGAGATTCGATGTTGGTGCCGATGCGCTCACATAGCAGCAGTAGTCAATATGTATGCTATAACTCCCACCCTTCCCCTCTCCTCCCCTCCCATACTGTGGATTTACGCAATCCGCTCTCATTCACTCCCCCCTATTTGTTTTTCTAAAATTGCTCTTCTCTCCCGAGGAATTTAAAAAAAACATTACGACCATGAATTCTCACAAAGAATATTCCAGCACATTACACAGATTATATCTCAGACAATTACGTAAATAAACGGCATAAGAAATATTGTATAAATTTCAACCTAGATGATAAGAAACTAAACTGTATACAACATATTATATCCTGAATATAACACAAAATATAGCAGTGATATTAATAATTAATGAAACTGTGTTACCTGCTGGAGGCTCGATCCTCCTCCTTCCCGGCAATGTTAGATTTTTTTTAGCATAAGGAAGGTGAATCAGCTTTGCCTATAATCTTTAATTGCATTTTGATTGTTCTGTTTATGCGCATTATTTTAGCCAAGCCTAACATCAGTTAATAATATATTATAATGAGGGTTAATTACCAGTAATTATCAATAAAAATAAAAAAAATCTATAAAATAAATTAAAGAATTATAATCCATGATAACAAGCTATTATATCCCTCGATATTAACAAAACATAACCCTGAATATTAAACAGCTTATTACCATAACATTAAAACGGATGCTAACGAATTATGGCCCATGATTTCAGTTATGATAAGCCCGGATATTAACGTAATATATCCTTGAATGTCAGGAAGGCCATCACCAGAGTCCATAACAATAAAATTTCCTTTTTATCCACAAACTTTAATTGCGTTATTGTCAGCGTGAAAATACAGGACTTTCGCCAAGTTAGTAGAGAGAATACTTTTGATCTTCGCGCTCTAATGTTCTTATATCTCCCTGCTTCTGTGTGCTAACCTTAGAGTCTCTGAAAAAAAATATTTTAAGGATAATTTGATTTGTTAAAAGCCACGACCTCTCTGGGTTAACTTATTCAATGATTGATGTAGAGATTTTGTGTTTAAAAGAATTGCCATGCATAGGTAATGAGAAAGAGGTGAAGGTGAAGGGAAAGTGATGTAAAAACAGGGAAAGGATTGTGAAGGTGACGCGTTATAACATGGGAACAACAGATGACAAGAGAACTCACCGGTCCACGCCTAGGCTATCTGCTGAAAAGACAAGACTAAGAATTACCATATATATATATATATATATATATATATATATATATATATATATATATATATATATATATATATATATATATATACATATATATATACACATATATATATATATATATATATATATATGCAAAAAGATCACAGTAATCAGGTGATATCAAAATATGCAAGACAACCACTATGAAAAAATAGAGGAATTCCAAGCGCTTTCGTGACTACTCACATTATCAAGGAACTATAAAAGGAAACATGACAAGAGGACTTATATAAGGGGCAAGACTACACCTCACAGTCACATCACATTAACAAAGACAACACCTCACAGTAGCGTAACATCGCACGACTCTGTGAAGAGGAAAATAAGAAAGGACCTGAAACTCTTCCCAAGAATTAAGATTAGTCCAATTTATCATTAAATTCTTCCCAAATTTTATTAATTATAAAAGAATCCAATTTATATAAACCAAAAGAAATATTCATATTATTTTCAAAACTGCTTTTAATGAAACATGATTCTATTATATTCCTCTCAACCATGGACTTGCTTGATACAACCTTCTCAGCATTTTGAAAATCAATTGGATGGTTAAAATCTCTCACATGAATAAATAGAGCATTAGAATCTTGTCCAGTTCTAATGCTATATTTATGTTGTTTTAATCTTAGTTCAAGACTTTTACCAGTTTGACCATAATAAACTTTATCGCATATTTTACAGGGAATCTTATAGACACATCCGTCAGCATTTTGGGGGAATTTTTATCAAAAGTCTTTTACTGTATCAAGATTTTTAAATACAACTTTGGTATTAAAATTTTAAGAAAGGAAGGCATATCAACCAAGTTTTCATGGTAAGGGAGAACCAACATATTTTTGGTTGAATAAGGTTGGTTGTCCCTTTTGGGATTGTAAAAAGTATTCCTAGCTATTTTAAAAGATTTATCAATTATGTTTCTAGGGTATTTTAAATCATTAGCTATTTCATAAATTTTCGAGATTTCTTCATCTATGAACTCTGGACTACAAATACGTAAAGCTCTCAAAAACATTGAAGAAAAAACCGACACTTTAACTCTATCTTGATGTGAAGAGTAATAGTGTACATAGGAACAATTATTTGTAGGTTTTCTGTAAATTTTAAATTTAAAATCAATGTTACCCTTAATAATAAAAACATCTAGGATGGGCAATGAGTTATTTACTTCGAATTCAACAGTAAAATTTATAGAATGAGCTAAGCTATTTAATTTAACAAGGAAATGGTTTATGTCTACATTCTTAGGCATAAGGCACAAAATATCATCAACATATCTATACCACTTAGCTCTATTGGGAAGGATAGTGTTAAGCAATCTTGTTTCGAAAAATTCCATATATAAGTTACTAAGAACAGGTGAAAGAGGATTGCCCATTGCCATACCAAACTTCTGAGTGTAAAACTCATCATTAAATACAAATTTTGCATCAACAATACAAAGTTTAATAAGTTTAATGATAGTAGTCACATAAGCTTAAAATTCGACTTATTTTTTTAAAAGACTGTTTGAATGAACATGTTTTGCCTAAATCTCTTTTACCAAATAGACTCCTTGACATGAGAGATCGTCCTTTTGATGATTTTATGAGAATTATTCTTCAGAAACATATTGAAATTACTAAAATACAGGAAAAAGAAGCATTCAAAATATTGAGAAACAAAAAATACTCCTTTTATCAAGCTATTCCATCAGAATGGCAACATAGTATGTTGGATCATTGCTATAATAAACTCAGAAGAATTTGTAATAATCTCAAAAACAAACTACAAAGAAAATTAGATAATTTAATTGAAAATAGTGATTGGACAAAGCACGCTAATAACAATTTTGTAATTAACTTATCAGATGAAATATTAGATAAAAATACAACTGCTGCTCTTGGTTTCGGTTTAAGTTTTCCAACTTCAAAAAAAACTTAATAATGTTGAAATTGCAGAAGCCTTTTGTAATTTAGAAAAATCCTCTGATTTATCCACTGATGAAATTAATATTAGTAAGGGGATGGTATATAGCTCAATGTTAAAACAAAATATTCCCAATTTCCCTCAAATATTTTTTAAGTCTTATGATTCACTTTTGAATAATAAAAATTTGCGTCTTACTAAATCAGATAAAATAAATGCAATTGAAATTATGAAAGAAACCGATTACCAAGATAAAATGAATAACCTCCTAGATGATTTTGAAACCTATTCTAAACTTAGAAAGAATCCCTTAGAAACTGTTAACAGCAATTTCAATAAAACAATAAAACATCTATTGAAGGGCAAAGATGAATTAATTAAAAAATTTACTTCCACTAATCCATCTTTACCTTATATGTATGGATTAATAAAAACACACAAACCTGGTAATCCTGTTAGACCAATTATTAGCTCTATAGGTTCAGTTTCTTATAAACTTTCTAAATGGCTTGTTGATATTTTGAGCCCAATTGTTGGAAAAAATTCTAATTTTAATGTTAAAAACAACTTATATTTAGTTAATAAATTAAGCACCTTGACTGATTTAAATGATTTCAATATGGTTAGTTTTGATGTTACCTCCTTGTTTACAAAAGTTCCAGTTGATGATTTACTAAGTTTCTTATCTGAAGAACTGGTTAATTATGATTTACCATTGCCAGTTCCTACTATCATTAAACTTATTAAACTTTGTATTGTTGATGCAAAATTTGTATTTAATGATGAGTTTTACACTCAGAAGTTTGGTATGGCAATGGGCAATCCTCTTTCACCTGTTCTTAGTAACTTATATATGGTTTTTTTTCGAAACAAGATTGCTTAACATTATCCTTCCCAATAGAGCTAAGTGGTATAGATATGTTGATGATATTTTGTGCCTTATGCCTAAGAATGTAGACATAAACCATTTCCTTGTTAAAATAAATAGCTTAGCTCATTCTATAAATTTTACTGTTGAATTCGAAGTAAATAACTCATTGCCCTTCCTAGATGTTTTTATTATTAAGGGTAACATTGATTTTAAATTTAAAATTTACAGAAAACCTACAAATAATTGTTCCTATGTACACTATTACTCTTCACATCGATAAAGCTTGACTCGATAAAGCCCACTGCGTGGGCGAAACGTTGTCAATAAAGGATCACATTATACTGCTTATGTCCAATGGTGGACCTGACTTAACTCAGTGGTGGACCTGACTTAACTCAGTGGTGGACCTGACTTAACTCAGTGGTGGACCTGACTTAACTCAGTGAAGACGTGTCTTGTGTGCTCTCTGTGAATCTGAACAAGATGTCCTCTCTTGAGCTACTCTACCAGCAGCTGAAGGAAGAACTGAGGGTAGCTAAGCTTGAGATACAGCGACTGACTGAGGAAAACAAGAGGATTCGTAGTAATCCTCCTGTTGAGAATCCTCAAGCCAAGAAAGGAACCTGGACAGTGGCTGGAATGCATGGGACAAAGTTAAAGATCAAGAGGACGGATGGATAAGTAGAATCAACGAAGAACAAGGAATCTGTTGTGGAAACATCGAACCGATTCTCCATGTTACCTGATGAATGTGAGTCGACTACTGGGAACATCACGAACGACACCAAGGAGGGTAAGAACATTCTTCTTGTTGGGGATAGTAAAATTAGGTACATGGATAGGGCCTTCTGCTTGAATGATAGAAGTAGGAGACAGAGGGTTTGCTTTCCTGGGGCTGGGATGGAGGATATTGTTAGCCGTCTGGACGACATCATGAGAGGTAATGGGAGCAATCCTATTATCTGTCTCAGTACTGGAGGCAACGATGTTGGCAGACGTAGGAGTGAGGACCTGACTAGCAGGTATAGGTCAGCAATAGACATAATTAGGAAGAAGGGTGGGAACCCTGTCATAGTGGTATTTTGCCAAGGAGAGGAGTTGGAGATGAATGGCTGTCCAGGGCAATTGGTGTCAATTGCTGGCTGGACAAACACTGTAAGGATAATGCAGTACCATTCATTTGCAACTGGGACCACTTCTACGGCCGAAATGACATAAGAACATAAGAAAGGAGGAACACTGCAGCAGGCCTGTTGGCCCATTCTAGGCAGGTCCTTCACATTCCATCCCACCAACAGAATATTTGTTCAACCTAATTTTCAATGCTACCCAAAAATAAGCTTTGATAATTTTATTTACTCATGTGCAATTCCCACTCAAATCCAACCCTTTCACTCATGAATTTATCCAACCTAAATTTAAAACTACCCAAGGTCCTTGCTTCAATAACCCTACTAGACAGACTGTTCCATTCATCAACTACCCTATTTCCAAACCAATACTTTCCTATATCCTTTCTAAATCTAAACTTATCTAACTTGAATCCATTATTGCGGTTCTCTCTGGAGAGATACCCTCAAGACCTTATTTATATCCCCTTTGTTAATACCCATTTTCCACTTGTATACCTCGATCATGTCTCCCTCATTCTACGTCTTACAAGTGAATGTAATTTAAGGGTCTTCAATCTTTCTTCGTAAGGAAGATTTCTAATGCTATGTATTAATTTAGTCATTCTACGCTGAATGTTTTCTAACGAATTTATGTCCATTCTGTAATATGGAGACCAGAACTGAGCTGCGTAATCTAGGTGAGGCCTTACTAATGATGTATAAAGCTGTAATATAACGTCTGGACTTCTGTTGCTAACACTTCTTGATATAAATCCCAGTAATCTATTTGCCTTATTACGTACGCTTAGGCATTGCTGTCTTGGTTTAAGGTTGCTGCTTACCATCACCCCCAAGTCCTTCTCGCAATCTGTATGGCTAAGTTCTACGTTATTTAACTCTGTGAACCCTTAACTAACATTTTTAACCTATCTCTTCAAACAGGTGTAGTGCCGGATACGTGGAAGATGGCTAATGTAATTCCTATTTTTAAAGCAGGGGACAAGTCGTTACCATCAAATTACCGCCCAATAAGTCTAACATCAATTGTAGGCAAATTACTAGAGTCGATTATAGCTGATAACATAAGAAACCATCTCGATAGGCATAATTTGATTAATGATACTCAGCATGGATTCATCAGGGGCAGTTCCTGCCTAACTAATTTATTAACTTTTTTCAGTAAGGCTTTTGAGGCAGTTGATAATGATAAAGAATTCGATATCGTTTATTTGGATTTTAGTAAGGCTTTTGATAGAGTACCACATCAGAGACTGTTAAAGAAAGTGGCTGCTCATGGCATTGGGGGAAAAGTGTTTTCATGGATCGAGTCATGGCTCACCAATTGGAAGCAGAGGGTGTGCATTAATGGGGTTAAATCTGAGTGGGGATCTGTAACAAGTGGCGTTCCACAGGGATCGGTTTTGGGCCCGTTGTTGTTTATAATATATATAAATGACCTTGACGAGGGAATTTCTAGTGATATGAGCAAATTCGCTGATGACACGAAGATAGGTAGGATAATCGATTCAGACGTAGATGTCAGTGAACTACAGGAGGATTTAGACAAACTCAATTCCTGGTCAGAAAAATGGCAGATGCAGTTCAATGTAGATAATTACAAAGTTCTAAAGCTCGGGAGTGTCCATAACCCAAGCACTTATAAGTTAAATAACGTAGAACTTAGCCATACAGATTGCGAGAAGGACTTGGGGGTGATGGTAAGCAGCAACCTTAAACCAAGACAGCAATGCCTAAGCGTACGTAATAAGGCAAATAGATTACTGGGATTTATATCAAGAAGTGTTAGCAACAGAAGTCCAGAGGTTATATTACAGCTTTATACATCATTAGTAAGGCCTCACCTAGATTACGCAGCTCAGTTCTGGTCTCCATATTACAGAATGGACATAAATTCGTTAGAAAACATTCAGCGTAGATTGACTAAATTAATACATAGCATTAGAAATCTTCCTTACGAAGAAAGATTGAAGACCCTTAAATTACATTCACTTGTAAGACGTAGAATGAGGAGACATGATCGAGGTATACAAGTGGAAAATGGGTATTAACAAAGGGGATATAAATAAGGTCTTGAGGTATCTCTCAGAGAGAACCCGCAATAATGAATTCAAGTTAGATAAGTTTAGATTTAGAAAAGATATAGGAAAGTATTGGTTTGGAAATAGGGTAGTTGATGAGTGGAACAGTCTGCCTAGTAGGGTTATTGAAGCAAGGACCTTGGGTAGTTTTAAATTTAGGTTGGATAAATTCATGAGTGAAAAGGGGTTGGATTTGAGTGGGAATTGCACATGAGTAAATAAAATTATCAAAGCTTATTTCTTGGGTAGCATTGAAAATGGGTTGAGCAAATATTCTGTTAGTGGATGGAATGTGAAGGACCTGCCTAGAATGGGCCAACAGGCCTGCTGCAGTGTTCCTCCTTTCTTATGTTCTTATGTTCTTATGTTCAATGTAGATAAATGCAAAGTTCTAAAGCTCGGGAATGTTCATAACCTAGCACCTACCAGCTTAATAATGTTGAACTCAGCCGTACAGAATGCGAAAAGGATCTGGGGGTTATGGTAAGCAGCAACCTCAAACCAATTCAGCAATGCCTAAGCGTAAGAAATAAAGCAAATAGATTACTGGGATTTATATCAAGAAGTGTAAGCAACAGAAGTCCAGCGGTTATATTACAGCTTTATACATCATTAGTAAGGCCTCACCTAGATTATGCAGCTCAGTTCTGGTCTCCATTTTACAGAATGGATATAAATTCGTTAGAAAACATTCAGCGACGAATGACAAAGTTAATTCATAGCATTAGAAATCTTCCGTATGAAGAAAGATTGAAGACCCTTAAATTACATTCACTTGTAAGACGAAGAATGAGGGGAGACATGATCGAGGTATATAAGTGGAAGATGGGTATTAATAAGGGGGATATAAATAGGTGTAGTGTCTGATACGTGGAAGATGGCTAATGTAATTCCTATTTTTAAAGCAGGGGACAAGTCGTTACCATCAAATTACCGCCCAATAAGTCTAACTTCAATTGTAGGCAAATTATTAGAGTCGATTATAGCTGATAACATAAGAAGCCATCTCGATAGGCATAATTTGATTAATGATACTCAACATGGATTCACCAGGGGCCGTTCCTGCCTAACTAATTTATTAACTTTTTTCAGTAAGGCTTTTGAGGCAGTTGATCATGATAAAGAATTCGATATTGTTTATTTGGATTTTAGTAAGGCTTTTGATAGAGTACCACATCAGAGACTGTTAAAGAAAGTGGCTGCTCACAACATTGGAGGAAAAGTGTTTTCATGGATCGAGTCATGGCTCACCAATAGGAAGCAGAGGGTGTGCATAAATGGGGTTAAATCTGAGTGGGGATCTGTAACAAGTGGCGTTCCACAGGGATCGGTTTTGGGCCCGTTGTTGTTTATAATATATATAAATGACCTTGACGAGGGAATTACTAGTGATATTAACCTTCTTCAGTAAAGCTTTTGAGGCTGTTGATCACAATAAAGAATTTGATATTGTTTATTTAGACTTTAGTAAGGTTTTTGATAGAGTACCGCACCAGAGACCGTTAAAGAAAGTGGCAGCTCATGGCATTGGGGGAAAAGTGCTGTCATGGATCGAGTCATGGCTCACCAATAGGAAGCAGAGAGTGTGCATAAATGGGGTTAAATCCGAATGGGGACTTGTAACAAGTGGTGTTCCACAGGGATCAGTCTTAGGCCACTGTGTGGCGAAACGTTTCCACAATAAAGATACCCAAGTGTTGCATATGTGTCTAATTTACCAACTTGTCGGTTCTCTGAACCATTCATCTACAACCTTAAACCAAGACAGCAATGCCTAAGCGTACGTAATAAGGCAAATAGATTACTGGGATTTATATCAAGAAGTGTTAGCAACAGAAGTCCAGAGGTTATATTACAGCTTTATACATCATTAGTAAGGCCTCACCTAGATTACGCAGCTCAGTTCTGGTCTCCATATTACAGAATGGACATAAATTCGTTAGAAAACATTCAGCGTAGAATGACTAAATTAATACATAGCATTAGAAATCTTCCTTACGAAGAAAGATTGAAGACCCTAAAATTACATTCACTTGTAAGACGTAGAATGAGGGGAGACATGATCGAGGTATACAAGTGGAAAATGGGTATTAACAAAGGGGATATAAATAAGGTCTTCTAGGCACAATAACGTAGTGTTAGTAGGGGATTT
>WNWK01057569.1:5000-10699 GCA_009830355.1 Cherax destructor
TTCAGGCTTTTGTTTTACACTCACTTCAGGACGGTAGTACCTCCTGGTTGGTTGCTGTCTACCAACCTACTACCTAGAATACATGTATATATATATATATATATATATATATATATATATATATATATATATATATATTTATTCTAGGTAGTAGGTTGTACACAGCAACCGCCCAGGGAGGTACTACCGTCCTGCCAAGTGAGTGTAAAACGAAAGCCTGTAATTGTTTTACATGATGGAGGATTGCTGGTGTCTTTTTCTGTCTCATAAACATTCAGATTTCAGGTACATCTTGCTACTTCTACTACACTAGGTCACACTACACATTCATGTACAAGCATATTATACACACCCCTCTGGGTTTTCTTCTATTTTCTTACTAGTTCTTGTTCTTATTTCCTCTTATCTCCATGGGAAGTGGAACAGAACTTCCTCCGTAAGCCATGCGTGTCGTAAAGGCGCCTAAAATGTCTGGAGCAAGGGGCTAGTAACCCCTTCTCCTGAATAAATTACTAAATGTGAAAGGAGAAACTTTGGTTTTTCTTTTGGGCCACCCTGCCTCGGTGGGAAACGGCTGACGTGTTGAAAGAAAGAATATACATGTATATATATATATACAGTGGACCCCCGGTTTTCGTGATTTTTTCGTTCCAGAATGCTGTTCAAGTGCTATTACCAAACGAATTTATTCCCATAAGGAATAATGTAAAGTAGACTACTCCTTTTAGACCCCCAAAAATACACTTACAAAAGCTTACACCTACATAAAAGGGCGCGTTTGGAGCAGGACGAACACCGGGGGTCCACTGTATATATATACACACCCACACACACAGTGGACCCTTGGTTTTCGTTGATAATTCTTTCCAGAATGCTGTTCGAGTGCTGTTGCTGAACAAATTTGTTCCCATAAGAACGAATACAAATTGGATTAGTCCGTTCAGACCCCCAAAAATACACTTACAAAAGCACTTACAAAAATACATTTACATAATTGTTCGAGTTGGGAGCTGTATGAAAACCGAGGGTCCACAGTATATATAATATATATATACAGTGGACCCCGGATATATATATATATACAGTGGACCCCGGATATATATATATATATATACAGTGGACCCCGGATATATATATATACAGTGGACCCCGGATATATATATATATACAGTGGACCCCGGATATATATATATATACAGTGGACCCCGGATATATATATATATACAGTGGACCCCGGATATATATATATATACAGTGGACCCCTGCCTAACGAGCACCCCGGAAATCATACAATTATGTAAGTGCTTGTGGAAGTGTATTTTTGGGGGTCTGAAATAGACTAACCTACGTGACATTATTTCTTAAGGAAGTAAATTCGTTCGGTAATGGCACTTGAGCAGGCTTCTGGAATGAATTTTGCTTGTTAGGCGGGGGTCCACTGTAATATATATCTCAATGTGAAGATCAGGTAAAAGAAACTGCTTTAATACTTTATAAGTTTTTTTAATGATTCAAGGCATATTAAGTCCCTGATAAGATAATACTGTATAACCAAATTGTAATATGGTTAATCAGTAACTGAAGTTGATTTACAGTCATATACAATAATGAAATAAGCAATATTTTTATAATTTATTAATGAAAGTAAAGTTTTCGGTTTAGTAAGCACAATTTAACTGACATGCTGTTAACGTAGACACTGTATGAAGGTTTAGTACTAGCAAAGATAAAATATTTTATTTGATGGCCTTAAAGTTGTTTCCTAAGATAAAGCATGGAGAAAACCATTTACAAATATACAGAGCTGACATTTTCCTTTAGGACTACTCAAAAAGTTTGTAAATTGAATTGTTAATATTTGTACTAACAAAAATACATTTAAATTTAAATATCATTGGAAATAAGTTAGTATTATTACTAGTTGTATGTAAACTAGAATAAATGCTCTACAACCTGATTCATATTAAATGTTTACCTTCATGATAACCAGACCAGCTAAGGTTCTTAACTCTCCTTAAGCTCTGATATTTTGCACAGTTTCATTAGCCAAAGCCCTCAAGTTTGTTTTGCAGATTTATGAGACATTTGCTTACAACTGAACCACAGTATCATGGAGTGAAACCCATGTATTCTGAACAAAACAGTGTCTAAGTATTTATCCATTATATCTTCCATTAACATCATACCATTGAGGTATTTCGAGATAGTCCTTCAATTTTTTTCTTTTTTTTCACAATGTTGGGGTTGTATTTTTACTAGTGTGTTTTCTAACTTACAAAAACACCATACAATATTGAATCATTAAATGAAGTAAAGTACAAATATAATCCCAGTCTTGAGAAGAAATACACAATAAAATATTGCCCCAACAAAGTAGTCCATGTATTAATGGGTTAAATTACAAGAGCTTATAAATGAGGGTTCTGAAACATACTGTAACTAAGCATAAACCCAGTACCACTTAATACATATAGAAATATAACTGCATGCTTAGAGGATTAGAAATCGATAGATTTATTAGATTGGATATGGTGTAAAGTGGCTATTTATTTTCCTATCATGGAGAGCCTGTTGTGGAATTTGTAGCATTCCTGTTGGTATATTGATGTAACAATATTGACAGTAATAAATGTACTTCTCTAGTTGTGTGCAATTCTGTTCATTCCTTTTATAAACTATATTTTTCCTTTGCTCCACATGAATATTGAAGTTAAAACTAGACCATCATTTTTTTTGGGGGGCTGATACACAAACCATTTTTTGTCTTCATTCCATCTTAATCTCATCTAAATGAATATGGTGACCAACCACATTACTCAACCTTCCCCATTACTCTACTTGTGTGCAGAGGCAAAAGTCCCATGTGAAGGTTGCAGTAACCCCTTCTTAGGAAAATTATAAGAATAGAAAAAGACAATAATAATGAAAATAAGCACTTTATTTATATAGAAAGTTTATGAAAATAATAAATACTTAAACATGAATATCAAAATCCTATCTTAAAGAAAATGAAAAATAAAATAGATAAATAATAATTGAGTTCAAAGAAGCTAATTTATACAGATGTTTGTTGGTATATGAACGTGTCGATGTTCTTGACACAAGCTCTGAATTGTTCCTTGTTTCTGAACAACTTGCTTCTGTTGTTGTCGGATCGACGGAGGTTTCCACTGTCACTCAGTTGTCAGATGTTTCCAAATCCCCGTTGAAAACCGATACCAAAGGACTCGGTTGTCGTCCACTTAAGAGTAACGTGAAGTGGTTTGGGTTCTAGTGGAACCACAGTTGAAGGTTATAAAATGTCGTCTCTCAGCAATAATGCAGACGCTCCTTCTAACACCCTCAGCGTTGTGCCAGATGACCCTAGCTGGTACATACGACTGAAAAAATGATCAAGACATAATTACTCACCACTCTAATAATCACTCATAGTAGGTATAAGGTATTTATAAAAGAAATGGTGAGACAAATTACTTTACACTAAGGCAAGGCAGGGCAGATCAAAATTAAGTTTTCAAACTTAACTAAGAGTGAAGCTCTTACATAAATTAAGATAGAAGCAGCTGTGAAGACTTAGTGGTGTTGGGAGTGGCCAGTCAAGTGACAATTCCCTTGGCCGGAGCCTCGCACTTCACCTCTCACAGGGTGGAAAAGGAGGGGGGATAGCGGGAGCTAGACACTAACCCTACCTTAACGAGCAGACTACCTCAACTATCACCATACAGACATTCACACTTTCATTACTCCTATCTATGGACTTTTCCTTCACATCCCAGCATTGCAAGATTGGCACAATGCCCATTGTCTCTTATTTTATCTGCTTCCACGACCTTCACGATCCTGCCAAGTATAGGACATCCGACTGGCCCTTTCGATACGTCTGGCCTTAGCTATTCTCTGACCTTGATTCCAGCTTCTCCCTTAACGGTGCAGCAATTTTCAAATTGCCCGCCTGTCACACGTCGGACCGCCTCTGGTCCCTCATCCAAACGACCAAGACCCTTACATGACGACTCGACACTTCCTGCTCATTCATCTCAGAAACGACTAGCTCGTCACGCACTCCCCTTAAATACTCTGTTTCACACTACTCAATGGACAAAGTTTTTTACTCTAAGACCGACTACTCCAACTACCTATCTTTCCGATCATAGTATTGGTAAAGCTCTCCTACGCCATGTAGGCAAAGATATCTCTCTTCACGCTCTCAAGAGCGGCACTCGCATCATCACGGTCCAGAATGCTGGCCAAGCTCACGATCTTTCCCTTCTTACGACAATAGATACTATTCCTATCACTATTGACAAACATCATTCTCTTAATTCTTGTAGAGGTACTGTCATTTTACCACACACCATTGTCCAACGGAATTTCCAGACATATGGTGAAGACATTTTGGAGCAGCTTGAGCTCCAAGAACTCCCTATCCTTAAGGTTGACACTTTTGTCCTCCCTGCCAATAAGCGAAGACTTTATCCTTGCAATATAGCTCGTTTAACGTTTGACTGCCGTGAACTCCCACCTTCGGTCTACATTGCAGGTCAACATTTACAAGTTCGAAAGGTGACCCCTACACCACAGCAGTGTAGAAACTGCTGGCGTTTTGGTCATCCAGCAAAATATTGCAGGTCCATGGCCGAATGCCCAGTCTGTGGTGCCGACGACCATGCCAGTTCTTCTTGTACTCTACCTCCCTCTTGCCTTAACTGTCATGAGGCACATCCATCGTATTCTCGCCGTTGTCAGGTTTACCTGAATGAGCGGGAAATCCGTTGTCTCAAAGAGGCGGAAGGCTTCTCATATGCTATGGCCGTCTCTCATCTACGCCTTCAAGGGAGACTTCACCGTATTTCCTATTCTCGCATTGCTAAACGTAGCCCCGCTTCTGGGGTCCCAACTTCCACGGCTTCCTCTGTGGTCGCCTCATCCTCAGTCACCCCTGTCTCGAATCCTTTTGATGTTCTTGGCTCCGAGGTCCCTACCTCGTCTTCCCATACTATCCACACTCTTTCCTCTACTCACTCGCACAGTTCTGAGTCTACACATCCTCGTCCTTCACCTAAACCTCAGCGCCACCCTTCTTCTCATAAGCCCGGCAAAAAATCCCTACTGCCAGGTTCTTCGTCTCCGCCTAGTTCTGTAACGTGTGTGGAGGTTCATCTTCCTCCTCATACACTACCTTCATCCCCTGTCCCCTCCCAAGCCCCTTCGACAGTTTCCTCTTCTATCTCCTCGCCCTCTACTTTAGTACGTACAGTCTATAGACTCCCCGATAGTTGCTCACTCTTCCATTTCTAATGTAGTCCCACATTCTGCATCTTTGACTTCCAAAACACTGGAAGCTATTGCAGAATATATTTCAGAGACTGGACCGATGATGGACACTACTCCACCTGAGGTTCCTCATCTCTCTTCTTCGTCTCAACCCCCCCTTCCTTCACAACGTCCTCCTCCTCCTCTGATTACAGGTCTTCCGCTGCCTCCACACTTGGACTTTTCTAACCCTAGTCCATAGATTCCTCTCACTTCCACTTATATCTTTCTCTCCATAAATCATGGCTTATTTGCAGTGGAATATCCGAGGCCTCAGGGGTAACCGGGGTGAACTTCAGGTGTTGCTCGCCCAGTTTTCCCCTGTTGGGGTCTGTTTGCAAGAACCCAAATTACAATCCACTGTTATCAGGCCCTTTTCAGGCTAT
>WNWK01057570.1:0-10699 GCA_009830355.1 Cherax destructor
AATTTCTGGAATCTCATTTACTCTTCTGTGTAAAGACTGACAAAAATAGTCATTAAATAGAGAACACATTTCCAGTTCGTTATCCGTCAGCTGTCCATTCCCAATTTTCAGAGGTCCTACCTTTTCCCTCACCTTCGTCCTATACACTTGAAAGAACCCTTTTGGATTAGTCTTTGATTCATTAGCAACCTTAATCTCATAGTCATTTAGCCTTTCTAATCCCTTTTTTTACTTCTCTTTTCAACTGAACATATTGGTCAATAAGGTTAACATCTCCTCTTTTGATCGCCTATATTCCTCTTTTCTCCCTAATAGATGTTTTAGCCTCCTGTTAATCCATTTGGGATCGTTATATTTGACCTAAATTCTCTCTGGGGAATAAATATACTCTGTGCACGTTGTACTATTAAGAAAAAAATCATAAACGCAGATCCCATGTAATCGTTAGCTAGATTCCCAGTCGAGAAACAGGTGTTCCCTAAGTCTAATATAATCGGCAGAACGAAAATCAGGAACTTTTACCGTATTATCCCTATTCTCTCCCATGTAATATTAAAAGTAATGGATTTGTGATCACTAGCTCCAAGCTCTTCAGTGATCTCCAAATTATTCTTTCTTTGACAAGACTAGGTCGGCAAATTATTACCTCTGGTAGGCTCCGTCACACACTGCTTCAGAAAACAGTCCTGAACTACTTCCATAAAGTCACTGGACTCAGATTACCGGTCAAAGAAGTCCAGTCAATTTGACTAAAGTTAAAATCCCTACTAACACTACGTTATTGTGCCTAGAAGCCCTAACTTTCGTCCCAAAAAGTCTCCTCTATCGTGATCAAGCCTGAGGTCGGTATATTACACCTACAATCAGTTTTTTGACCTTCTAGAAACTCTACCCAAACAGATTCTGTTAATGATCCATCTATTTTTATGCCTGTTTTTATGCAGCAATTTATATTTTCTCGTACATATAATGCAACTCCACCCCCTTTCCCATTATACTGCTTATGTGTTTATTTTTCCAACTACCCTAACTGGGGACCATCAGCAGATCCTCCATAATAGTCACAAAACTCACTTATTACTGAATCTAGGTTCAGCATAACCAAAATCCCAGACTGTGGCGGTGCACAGATGCCTTAGCGAATTAGATCAAGAGCTGTAGTTAGAGACCTGAGTTATCACAGAGTGTCAGTGTGACACACAACACAGTAAAACGTCGAAAATCACTGTCTAGTCTATGGTCTGTGAACAGAGTTACACAGAGTCCTGAGAAGTATGTTTCGTCTCACCACCGAACACATACTCTACCACACAGAGTCTAAATGACGAGAAAACAAGCAGAGACAAGAGCGAGGTTTTTCTCCAACGAGAGTCAGCAGGGAAGAGAGGACGAGGAAGGAGAAGCAGTCTCCAACTCAGGTGGGACGCCACCGACTGACTGCCCAGCACCTCCAGAAGTCGGCAGTATGACAAGCGAAGTGTTGTTAGCGAGGTAGTTTGCCAACTCAAGACTCTCGAACAATGAGCACAATAGTGGACATGGTACATCCTACTTAATAATATAGCTAAGTCAAATAATAATATAAAGCAAGATATTAATGATTTAGCTATTATCGAAAATATCAGCAATATAAAATTATAGAAAATGAATATATATATATATATATATATATATATATATATATATATATATATATATATATATATATATATGTCGTGCCGATTAGGTAAAACTTGCGATTTTGGCTTAAATAGCAACGCTCACCTTGCCATATAAGACAAGTGAAAATTTGTGTATGCAATAATTTCGCCAAAATCATTCTGAACATAACGAAAAAAATATATTTCATTGTGTTTGTTTATTATTAAATTAATGTTAACGTATCTAAAATATATTTAGTTGGGTTAGGCTAAATTAAATTGCGCTTGTTGTAATAAGGTTAGGTAGGTTTTCAAAGTTTCTCTTGGTACAAAATTATAAATTCTTACATTAACATAAATGAAAAAATATATCTTTAAACGTATAAGAGAAAATTTTAGAAAGGACTTAATTTTAGATGAGTTCTTGCTAATTGACCAGTTTTACCTAATCGGCACGACATATATATATATATATATATATATATATATATATATATCATATCAACATGTATATACATTGTGGCCCATTCTGGGGTCGCAATAGCGGACAATGTTGGGTACCGTACTGGACATGTATATACCGAGCACTGGTACGGAGGTAGGAGGATAGGAAAATAGGGCCTCCCAAGTAAAAGACAATGACTTGACCCACAGGCACAGTGCCTGGCACTCACTACACACAGGGGAAGATCCCCGCTGCCCAGCATGCGGCACTAAATTTTTTTCCCTGCCGAGAAGCAGAACCGTTTAAATTAAATTTTAGGAAGTGCAAAACTGACAATAGTGTAATGAAGAAAACGTTTTAAAACAAACCGTTTTAATCGACGGTCTATGGTACAACACATTTCCTGACCATCCCCATTTTAATGCGGTCATATTTTTACCCTGACCATCGTCGTGTACACTTGAAAGAACCCGGTGGATTAGTGTTTGATTCATTAGCAACCTAGATTTCATAGTCACGTTTAGCCTTTCTAATCGCCTTCTTTACTTCTCTTTTAAACTGCACATATTGGTCAATAAGGTTAACCTCTACTCTTCCGATGAGCCTATAAATGTCTCTTTCCTTTTCCAATAGATGCTTTAGTCTCCTGTTCATCCATTTCGGATAGTTATTATTTGACTTTATTTCTCTCTGAGGAATGTTATATATATATATATATATATATATATATATATATATATATATATATATATATATATATATATATATATATATATATATATATATATATATATATATAATATATATATATATATATATATACATGTATATAGGATGGGGTCCACCTCTGGTACAAATTGTGGGACCCATAGCCTCGGAGAAGTGGATAAAAGGCTTCAAGGAAGAATATTTGGATTTCTTCCTGATGCCATTTGAATATTCCACTTCTCCTACCACCCCATCTTTTTTTTAACAATAGGTATATTTTATTACATAATATGGTACAAAAGATTTAAGAGATACATTGTTGATATAAAGATGGCATATACAGTACACGAGGTGAGAGATACATGTCTAGTACATATTGTTACATGTTTGTCACTGATTATAATGCGAAAATCTCATCCAGCTCTTCCGAGCTGGGGCGCGTGCCCAGAATATAGCATGCATTACCCCTCTGAACAGCAGCGCTGAGTCGCTGGAACAGAAAACTAGCTGCCCTGGGATCCCTAGTTACCCTGTTTAGTCTTTTGCCCAGCTCCTTGAGGAACTTAGATGCACTCTTTCCCAATGAGCCAAGGGTCTCTGAGCCTATGGGAACAAACATATAATGATGGGCAAGTTCTCCATATTTTCTCGACTTTTGGGACTCCCTGAAGGTGGCAGCTGCCAATCCTTCCTCCCTGGTGTATTGGAGATAGGTATCAGCCAAGGTAGATGCACATGTGTAGTCCCACACCACCTGCTTGCCGTCTGTCAAGGCTTGAAGGGTGATACCATCTGGACGCTTTTGGCTGCCATCAGATCTGCATAGTTGGGGTGGTTCCCTTACTGCTGGGCATCCGGCTGTTGTGAGGCTCCTCTTGATAATGTTATTAATCTCTTCATGTCTTGCAATCTTTCCCTCGGATTTACGACACACAAGACCATGGTACCCGAATCGGTCTGCTGCTTCACTGCCACACATAGAGAATAGGGGCGGCAAGTCGAAGGGCAACACCAATGCGGATGGTCTGTGGGTCGAGGCGTGTGCCAAGGCTGGAGTTGGGAACAGCCAAAAGAAAGTCCCCTGCATGAGGAGCTCTCACTGCAAGGAGGCGGGCTCTATCCTTCCCTGACACACTCTGAAGCATTGCTGAGGCTATATTCTCTACTATTGGGCCATCCCAGTGCGACTGTTTGTAGTTGTTGGGGGGAGCAGGCCTGGTTTCAGAGCCTGTTAGGTTATCCCAGATCCTGGCTCCATCAACGAACTTTTGGTCATGGATTCCTATCTTGTCCCTAAGATGTTCAGGGAGAATTGCTGCTACAAGCCCTCTGGATGCAATGCATGAAGACAGGAAAGCAGGTAGAGCAATCTGAGATGACTTGCGGACACCAATGCCTCCTAGTCTGACTGGGAGTGTAGCTTGGTCCCACTGCCCATCTGTGCACTTTGTGCACGTTGTACCTTAATAAGAAAATAGGTGCTTCGTAAGTCCATTATAATCGGCAGAACGAAAATCGGGGACTTTTACCGTATTATCATTATTCTGGTACTCCCAGGTAATCATTATTCTGGTACTCCCAGGTAATCATTATTCTGGTACTCCCAGGTAATCATTATTCTGGCACTCCCAGGTAATCATTATTCTGGTACTCCCAGGTAATCATTATTCTGGCACTCCCAGGTAATCATTATTCTGGTACTCCAAGGTAATCATTATTCTGGCACTCCCAGGTAATCATTATTCTGGCACTCCCAGGTAATTATTATTCTGGTACTCCCAGGTAATCATTATTCTGGTACTCCCAGGTAATCATTATTCTGGTACTCCCAGGTAATCATTATTCTGGTACTCCCAGGTAATCATTATTCTGGTACTCCCAGGTAATCATTATTCTGGTACTCCCAGGTAATCATTATTCTGGTACTCCCAGGTAATCATTATTCTGGTACTCCCAGGTAATCATTATTCTGATACTCCCAGGTAATCATTATTCTGGTACTCCCAGGTAATCATTATTCTGGTACTCCCAGGTAATCATTATTCTGGTACTCCCAGGTAATCATTATTCTGGTACTCCCAGGTAATCATTATTCTGGTACTCCCAGGTAATCATTATTCTGGTACTCCCAGGTAATCATTATTCTGGTACTCCCAGGTAATGCTAAAAGTAATAGATTTGTGATCACTTGCGCCAAGCTCTTCAGTGATCTCCAGATTATTTACGAGTGTTTATTTATTTGACATGACCAGATCAAGCAAATTATTACCCCTTGTAGGCTCTGTTACACACTGGTAGGCTCTGTTAAACACTGGTAGGCTCTGTTACACACTGGTAGGCTCTGTTACACACTGGTAGGCTCTGTTACACACTGGTAGGCTCTGTTACACACTGGTAGGCTCTGTTACACACTGGTAGGCTCTGTTACACACTGGTAGGCTCTGTTACACACTGGTGAGGCTCTGTTACACTGGTAGGCTCTGTTACACACTGGTGCTCTGTTACACACTGGTAGGCTCTGTTACACACTGGTGCTCTGTTACACACTGGTAGGCTCTGTTACACACTGGTAGGCTCTGTTACACTGGTAGGCTCTGTTACACACTGGTAGGCTCTGTTAAACACTGGTAGGCTCTGTTACACACTGGTAGGCTCTGTTACACACTGGTAGGCTATGTTACACACTGGTAGGCTCTGTTACACACTGGTAGGCTCTGTTACACACTGGTAGGCTCTGTTACACACTGGTAGGCTCTGTTACACACTGGTAGCTCTGTTACACACTGGTAGGCTCTGTTACACACTGGTAGCTCTGTTACACACTGGTAGGCTCTGTTACACACTGGTAGCTCTGTTACACACTGGTAGGCTCTGTTACACACTGGTAGGCTCTGTTAAACACTGGTAGGCTCTGTTACACACTGGTAGGCTCTGTTACACACTGGTAGGCTCTGTTACACACTGGTAGGCTCTGTTACACACTGGTAGCTCTGTTACACACTGGTAGGCTCTGTTACACACTGGTAGGCTCTGTTAAACACTGGTAGGCTCTGTTAAACACTGGTAGGCTCAGTTACACACTGGTAGGCTCTGTTACACACTGGTAGGCTCTGTTAAACACTGGTAGGCTCTGTTACACACTGGTAGGCTCTGTTACACACTGGTAGCTCTGTTACACACTGGTAGGCTCTGTTACACACTGGTAGGCTCTGTTACACACTGGTAGGCTCTGTTACACACTGGTAGGCTCTGTTACACACTGGTAGGCTCTGTTACACACTGGTAGCTCTGTTACACACTGGTAGGCTCTGTTACACACTGGTAGCTCTGTTACACTGGTAGGCTCTGTTACACACTGGTAGGCTCTGTTACACACTGGTAGGCTCTGTTACACACTGGTAGCTCTATTACACATTGGTAGCTCTGTTACACACTGGTAGGCTCTGTTACACATGGTGGCTCTGTTACACACTGGTAGGCTCTGTTACACACTGGTGGCTCTGTTACACACTGGTAGCTCTGTTACACACTGGTAGCTCTGTTACACACTGGTAGGCTCTGTTACACACTGGTAGGCTCTGTTACACACTGGTAGCTCTGTTACACACTGGTAGGCTCTGTTACACACTGGTAGGCTCTGTTAAACACTGGTAGGCTCTGTTACACACTGGTAGGCTCTGTTACACACTGGTAGGCTCTGTTACACACTGGTAGGCTCTGTTACACACTGGTAGGCTCTGTTACACACTGGTAGCTCTGTTACACACTGGTAGGCTCTGTTACACACTGGTAGGCTCTGTTACACACTGGTAGGCTCTGTTACACACTGGTAGCTCTATTACACATTGGTAGCTCTGTTACAAACTGGTAGGCTCTGTTACACACTGGTAGGCTCTGTTACACACTGGTAGGCTCTGTTACACACTGGTAGGCTCTGTTACACACTGGTAGCTCTGTTACACACTGGTAGCTCTGTTACACACTGGTAGGCTCTGTTACACACTGGTAGGCTCTGTTACACACTGGTAGGCTCTGTTACACACTGGTAGGCTCTGTTACACACTGGTAGGCTCTGTTACACACTGGTAGTCTCTGTTACACACTGATTCAGAAAACAGTCCTGAACTTCTTCCAGAAAGTCACTGTACTCCAGATTTCCAGTCAAAGAAGTCCAGACAATTTGACTAAAGTTAAAAATCCCCTACTATTACTACATTATCGTCTTAACAATTTCGTTTTAAAGAAGTCTCCCTCAATCGTTTTCTAAGCCTGAAAGTCGGTATATTAAACCTAAAATTAGTTTGTCTAAACTTTTTAGAAATTCTACCCAAACGATTCTATTACTAATTCGTCTATTTTTATACATGTCTTTTATGCAACAATTTCTCTTTTCTCGTACATATAATGCTACTCTACCCCCTTTTCCATTATATCTATCCACATGAAACAATATAAACCGTTGAATATGGCACTCAACAATCATGTCCAGACTCTTTAAATTATACCATGTTTCAGTTCCCTGTACACGCTACCAAACGTCATTCATTAATTTATTTCTGGCACTTCGACTATTAGTATTAAATACATTAAGTGCTTTTTCATCTGCACCTTTTTCCTATTCACCTTTGCTTTTACACAATTTCTGTTATTATTATTACCCAGTGCTATCTGATGGCTGTTATTCAGACTCATGATATCAAGGCCTTAATCAATATTTCCACTCTCAATACTTTCCATTTCTAAGCCTATACCTCTAACTAATCTTAGTTTAAAGCCCTAACAACATCATCAACTGATTTAGTGAGAAAACCTACACCTGCCCTGGATACGTGAACCCCATCCCTGGCATACATGTCATTTCTGCCGTAGAAGTGGTCCCAGTTGTCGTTGAATGGTACTGCAATATCATTACAGTATTTATCCAGCCAACAGTTAATACCAATTGCTCTGGACAGACATTCATCACTTATAACAAGGCTCCCTCCCTTCTTCCTAATTGTGTCTATTGCTGTCCTATACCTATTAACTAAATCCTCACTTTCAAGCTTGCCTACATCATTGCCTCCGGCACTGAGGCAGATTATAGGATTGATCCCATTACCAATCATGATGTTGTCAAGCCGGCTTACAATATCATCCATCCTAGCCCCAAGAAACCAAATCCTCTGTCTCCTACTCCTATTCCTCAAGCAGAAGGGACTATCCATGTACCTAATCTGACTGTCCCCAACAAGGACAATGTTCTTACCTTCCGTGGTGTTCTTTGACGTAACATTCCCAGTGGTCGACTCATATTCGTCAGGTAGCACAGAGAATGGGTTCGAAGTTTCCACAGCAGTCTCCTGGTTCTTCGTCATTTCTACCTCTCCATCTGTCCTCTTGATCCTCAGTTTCGTTCCATGCTGCCTGGCCACTGTCCAGTTTTTTTTCTTGAACTGAGGATTCACAACAGGAGGATTACTACGAAGCCTCTTGTGTTCCTCAGTCAATCGCCATATCTCGAGCTTAGCCACCCTGGGCTCCTCCTTCAGCTGCTGGTAGAGTTGCTCAATATAGGACATCTTGGTTCAGTCTCACAGAGAGCACACTAGACACGTACTAGACACGTCTTCACAAAGTCCACGTCACCACTGAGCGAAGTCCACGTCACAACTAACCAATGGTCATTATTAAATAATATTTTAAGTTTGTGCACAGTTAAAATTTATAGTATATATGGTTTTCATATCTTATTTATAATGTTTTGAGCAGACGTGTGAGTTAATAATGGAATAAAGATTTTCAAATATTATTAGGTGTTGAGTTAAAATGATTTTTTGAAACCTTTGCCCTAACAGGAAGCAGCAAAAAGCTAACTTAACTCATAAGTGAGGAATGGTTAAAGATTTATTACTTTGTGATGAATGTGCTGTAAAAGGAACAGTGCTGGAGTGGAGAGAGAGGAGAGAGAGAGAGAGAGAGAGAGAGAGAGAGAGAGAGAGAGAGAATATAAGTCTTTTAATGTTGGTAGAATTACCGACAATATGTTAGATAAGAGGACACAAGTGCAACTAATGTGACATTTTATTGTAACAACGTTTCGCTCTCCAGGAGCTTTGTCAAGCGAAATGTTACCTGGAATATGCCTAGAGAGAGGATTCCGGGGGTCAACGCCCCCGCGGCCCTGTCTGTGACCAGGCCTCATGGTGGATCAGGGCCTGATCAACCAGGCTGTTACTGGTGGCTACACGCAAACCGACGTACGAACCACAGCCTGGCTGGTCAGGTACTGACTTTAGGTGATTGTCCAGTGCCTGCTTGAAGACAGCCAGGGGTCTATTGGTAATCACCCGTATGTATGCTGGGAGACAGTTGAACAGTCTTGGGCCCCTAACACTTATTGTGTATTGTCTTATCGTGCTAGTGGGGCCCCTGCATTTCATTGGGGGGATGTTGCATCGTCTGCCGAGTCTTTTGCTTTCATAGGGAGTGATTTTCGTGTACAAGTTTGGTACTAATCCCGCTAGGATTTTCCAAGTGTATATGATCATGTATCTCTCTCGCCTGCATTCTAGGGAGTTCAGGTTTAGGAACTTCAAGCGTTCCTAGTAATTGAGGTGTTTTATAGTAGTTTTGCATGCCGTGAAGGTTCTCTGTACATTTTCTAGGTCAGCAATTTCACCTGCCTTGAAAGGTGCCATTAGTGTGCAGCAATATTCCAGCCTAGATAGAACAAGCGAACTGAAGAGTGTCATCATAAGAACATAAGAACATAAGAATGGAGGAACACTGCAGAAGGCCTACTGGCCCATACAAGGCAAGTCCTTATCAAAACCACCACTACCTAAGAATTTATTCCCGTACTCCGACACAAATCAAACCCAGCCCCTCCCACTCATATATTTGTCCAATCTCTTTTAAAGCCACCCAAGGTCCTAGCCTCTATCACCCCCACTCGGAAGATTGTTCCACGCATCTACAACTCTGTTCGAAAACCAGTACTTGCCTATGTCCTTTCTAAATCTAAATTTATCCCAAATTTTAAAACCGTTATTTCGGTTCTTACTTGGTTCGATATCCTCAGTATTTTATTAATATCTCCTTTGTTTATGCCTATCATCCACTTGTACACCTCGATGATATCTCCCCTCATTCTACGTCTCTCCAGAGAGTGGAGATTCAACGCTCTAAGTCTATCTTCATACAGATTTCTTATACTGTAAATCATTTTTGTCATTCTTCTTTGTATGTTCTCCAATGAATCTATATCCATCCTGTAGTAAGGAGACCAAAACTGAGCTGCATAATCCAAATGAGGTCTCACTAGTGATGTATAGAGCTGTAAAATAACTTTTGGACTTCTGTTGCTTATACTTCTTGAAATAAATCCTAGTAATCTGTTAGCCTTATTGCGCACACTTAGGCACTGTTGTCTTGGCTTTAGATTTCTGCACCATGACTCCCAAGTCTTTTTCACATTCTGTATGATCAAGCTCAACTTCACCTAGTTTATAAATTCGAGGGATATTTTCATTACCAACGACAAGCACCTTACACTTGTCCACATTGAACTTCATCTGCCACTTTTCAGACCAAGACATTAATTTATCCAAATCCTCCTGGAGTTCACTGTTATCCTCCTCAGAATGAATTATACGGCCTATTTTTGTATCATCAGCAAATTTACTCATGTCACTTGCAATTCCTTCATCAAGGTCATTAATGTAAATTATGAACAACAATGGGCCCAAAACTGATCCTTGTGGAACGCCACTAGTGACAAATCCCCATTCAGATTTGACCCCATTAATGGAAACTCTCTGCTTTCTATTAAGTCATGCCTCTATCCATGCTAGAACTTTACCTCCTATACCATGAGCTGCCACCTTTCTTAAGAGTCTCTTGTGAGTACTCTATCGAACCTTAC
>WNWK01057571.1:0-10699 GCA_009830355.1 Cherax destructor
GTAATTAGGCAAATAGATTACTGGGAATTATATCAAGAAGTGTAAGCAACAGAAGTCCAGCAGGTTATACTACAGCTTTATACATCATTAGTAAGGCCTCACCTAGATTACGCAGCTCAGTTCTGGTCTCTATTTTACAGAATGGATATAAATTCGTTAGAAAACATTCATCGTAGAATGACAAGTTAATTCGTAGCATTAGAAATCTTCCGTATGAAGAAAGATTGAAGTCCCTTAAATTACATTCACTTGTAAGACGAAGAATGAGGGAGACATGATCGAAGGGGTTATAAGGGAAGATAGGTATTAACAAAGGGGATATAAATAAGAATCTTGAGGATATCTCTCCAAGAGAGAACCCAGCAGTAATGGATTCAAATTAGACAAGTTTAGATTTAGAAAATATATATGAAAGTATTGGTTTGGGAATACGGTAGTTGATGAGTGGAACAGTCTGCCTAATAGGGTTATTGAGGCTAAAACCTTGGGTAGTTTCAAATTTAGGTTGGACAAATACATGAATGAGAGGGGATGGATTTGAGTGGGTTTTGCACATGGGTAAATTGAATTTTCAGAGCTTATTGCTTGGGTAGCATTGTAAATTGGGTTGGTCAAATATCATGATAGTGGGATGGATTGTGAAGGACATGCCTAGTATGAGCCAACAGGCCTGCTGCAGTGTTCCTCCTTTCTTATGTTCTTAAATAGGTGGGTAGAAATTGTTAGTTTTGAGAAGGACTTGCCTTGCATGTTTTCACCTCTCTTTATCGCGTGATATATAAGGCAGGTGATCGCTGGAGTACATTCAGTTAGGTTGTATAAGACGACAATTATCACTGTCTATTTTCATTATATAAGAATGGATACTTGGAAATTTTTCGTGCCAGAGCAGACTGATGGTAACGAAGAGGAAGTGAAGGCGTTTTGGTATTGGGGCTTCTGTGTTGATCATCTATTAGCAATAGTAAAATCTACTGAAGATCACCTTGATAGCGTTTTTCATAACGATTTAAGCTCGTTAAGTGTCAGTAAAGTTCGTCTTTCATTAAGTTTGGCACAAACCCTGGCATTACGAGTTGAGAAGACGTCGATCATTATGTCAGGTCGATGGGAAAGTCTTCTCTGGACTATGGTTGATCTTTCCAAACATTGGCGCCCAGGATACAACAGAAATCTTAGCGATCTATTTTCATCTCGGCTTAAGTCTTGGATACTCCGGATGTACACGGACCCCTCATTGTGCCCTAATGTGTTTCTACGTCTGGAAATGATTCGCTTTATTAGCATGTGGCCAGACACATACCTAGAAGACAAAGCCTCAGGCAGGCTTACAGTTACCGGGTTGGTGGCCACGAGCGCCTACATAGACGTGTCTCACCTGATGCCCGTTGGAATACAAATAAGCTTCTTATATATCCTCTGCAAGGTGCTACGAATCCTTAATAAATACGGCCATCTAAATGCTGTCGCTGTTGTTGCAGCTCAGCAGGTGAAGAATTTGAAGACTGGAGCAGAAGCAGCTTTCTTCAATCGGCTATTAAATCTGCTAGGCCAAAAAGCAGATGTCACACAAGCGAGATTTGTTCCAGACTCTAATAGTGGTGCTAAAATTGCAGGTGTATACAATAATATTATGAATCTCTTTGAACTGTTGGTGCTTACGCCACCAACTATAGGCACCTTTCAGTACCCAGGCTTGGCCCAGGCTTCTGCCTCTTGCCTGGTCAGAATTGCTTCATCTTTTGTCACGCTGATAGCTAAGTATCAACATCATTTTTACTTCAAATATTTACTATCTCGCTTAGATGACATTTTTCTTTCATTGACCAATGAAGAAAGAACGAAATCCACATTTCATGTTCTGCGACATGACCATGCCCAGGTTCTTGCTTCCCTCAAACATCAGGCATCGCAGTTCGGGGTTTCTTTCCATCACTTCCCATCCCCACCAGAGGAGTCTTCAGAAGAATGTCCAGATAAATTTGTAGATAGTGTGACGGCATCGATGATGGTGGCGCCAGTGTTGCTACATTCATCCAATATGGTAGTGGACGAGTCTACGTTAATCAAACTGCTGTTGGAGTCTCCCAACGACCCCTTCACAAGAGTCCCTCTGCACAGCGGCTCTTATACTCGTCTGCCGGAACTTCAAGCTGACATAATTGCTTGGGCTAACACCCATGGCATCCAGGGAATTAACAACAGTGTTGAAGACATCACAACTTACGTCACTAATAACACAGACTCAACTAATGACGACGACGCTGCTGATAGTGGCACGGAAATCAGGAGTGTAGTTTGTGATGAAGACGTAACGTGTGAACTCTGCAGGTTGAACTAGTCTTTTATTTATATGTAAATATGATATTTATTCACCTCTATTTTCCTCTTAAAAATATGCTAAATTTTGTGAAATATTTATTAATAAAGAATAAGAATAATTAGATATATGTAATGTGAGTTTGATATATGCTGCCTTTACTTAGAAATGATCTAAAAATATTGTAAATATTTTGTTCCATTTCTTGTCTAAGAATTACTTTTATGATGTTTAATGAAAGCATTTTATGCCCATTTCATGTCCTTTTAAGCTTGATCTTGACTATCTCTTCATTAACCATGAGTTGTACACTGAGAGTAATGTTAAGTACGCGGCTGCAAGATCTGTGCTTCCTACTCGATTTCCAATTTAATTAAGATAATGGTTACCTGTCTTCTCTAAAGGACGGCTATTATTTTGTTTCCTCTGTGATAAATGTTGACAATTCTGTGCTGTAATTAATGTAACTCGGGAGATGTTACATTAACTTGTCACTTTAAAAAATCTTGGGACAGTTTACAGCGCCTTTCTCCCGGCTCGGTTTGGCTGTTACATTTGTTAATTCTGCTTAAGATATATCGACTACAGGAGTGTCACCAAGGCCGAATGTGAAAAGTTTTATTTACTAGTCAAGAATAATGTCTGTTTAGACAGGCAGGGTAGATGAATAATAGCATTGAAAAGGAGCATCTTCAGTCAGAGGCAGGAGCTGATGAGGGTATTTCAGTATTGATCTGGAAATTTACGGTAGATTAACGGTTGAGGATCCGTTCCTGTGACGTCACCTCCATCTGCTTCACCTCTTGTATATAAGACCTTGCTTTATGCTTAAGGGGCTGACCATCTCCTAACCACTAAGGCTGTTGGACTAATTACGTCAGAACTACTACTATTCTCTCCAGTGTTGTATTCGACTGAAGAAATCAGTTGTGCAAGAGAAATGCCTCTGCATTCATGCCTTATTCTTCAACTGAGTTCACTTTCCTGGCTTCAAGAGACCTACCGTACCTCCTTTTAAAACAACTTCACTGTCCAGTCATTCCAGTTCCTGACTACTGTTTTTCAATTTCCAGCTGTGCTTTCACGTTTCTGTTTACTGCCTCTCCAGAAATATGCCCCTTGCCATCCCATGAAGTCATCCCAGCATTTTGTAAATCTTTCCTCAATAAAGATACCCAAGTGTTGCATATGTGTCTAATTTATAACACACATAGTTCTTATGTTCTCTAATGTCATCAGTTTTTGCTCCCTCGTCCTCTCCTGGAACTAGTCTTGTTGCAAACCTTTGCCCCATCTTTTTTTTGACATGCTTGATGAAGTGCAGGTTCTTAATGCTGCATTTTTTCATTGAAGGCCTAATATATGCCGTGAGTGATGTCTTTCCTAGTTTTTTAAGAGTTAATATTAGATTTGCTTGACGCGCTATATGTAGTTGCAGGGATCGAGTCACTGCTCTTGTGTATGTGTACTCTTCTAATTGTGGTTGCAGGGCTCGAGTTATAGCTCCTGGCCCCGCATCTTCATTGGTCGCTACTAGGTCCTCTCCCTGCTCCATGAGTTTTATCATACCTCATCTTAAAACTAGATATGGATCCTGCCTCCGCTACGCGGAGGGGTCGAGTCATAGCTCCTGGCCCCGCCTCTTCACTGATTATGTGAGTGTGTGTATTCTCCTATATGTAGTTGCAAGGGTCAAGTCACTGCTCCCGTGTGTGTGTTCACGAAGGAAGGGGGGGGGGTTAAGGAAGTGAGAGAAATGATGTGGATGAATTTTTACAAGTACAATCTTGAATTAACCTTCCACCTATATAACTCTAACACATCTTAAACGATTATTCACTTATATTTATGTATTTCGGAAACATATGGGATTTTAGGAACAATAGGTCACCACACTGTCCCTCCTTCAGTGCCCACAGTCTCACTTCCCCAACTCACACTTCAGGACCTGAAGTTAGGAACATGTGGTTCCTGAATAATTACTTGAAAACAAATTTAAGCCAGTAAACTGGCAAGGTGTGGACTGTATGATAATTATTATAAAGTGACTATGTGACTTTAGTAATTTCTTGTGCATTAATATTATACATTGCTGTATAACCCTTGTGGTTTGGAGCTTCTTTTGATTATAATAATAATAATATTATACATTACGGTGGTCCATTTACATTTTGAAGAATTACTTACCAAGATATTATCTTAGTGATATATTCTAACGTCTCCCTAGCAGGCTGGTAAACTAAGATTAGCTAATACCTAGTTACCTTACATGTTCCTTAGTAATTAAAACTCATTGAGAGGCTGACACGCACTATTCCAGTACGGAAAAATAAACACATAAGCAGTATAATGTGATCCTTTATTGACAACGTTTCGCCCACGCAGTGGGCTTTATCAAGTCACAGACAGATCTACCTGTCTGCTTATGTGTTTATTTTTCCATTGTCTGCTTATTTGTTTATTTTTCCATTGTGTCGGTATTTTATACCATTTATTTCCACTATTCCAGTAGACGCGGTCATACACTTCCTCATTCATACAATACTTCATACTGTTTTATCATAATCAACATTAATCTGTCAAGTTATTTCACATATCTGGACATTTCCACACACAACACATTTGTTCTTACTGTCTCTAGAAGAGTCGGCCCATAATATCCTAGGTTTTCTACACATGTGCTGCTGTGTATGATAATCTATGTAATGTGAGTAGTCATAGTTCCTTGATAATGTGAGTAGTCACGAAAGCGCTTGGAATTCTTCTATTTTTTTCATAGTGGTTGTCTTGCATATATATATATATATGTGTGTATGTATGTGTATATATATATATATATATATATATATATATATATATATATATATATATATATATATATGTATGTGTATATATATATGTGTGTATATATATATTTATTTATCCCATATAAAGAAATTAGATCGAATAGAAATGACCCAAAATGGATGAATAATAGGCTCAAATATCTTTTAGGGCAGAAGAAAGGAATTTATAGGCGTATCAAAAGAGGTGAGGTTCATCTTATGAATCAGTATATTGACATTAAGAAGGACGTTAAAAAGGGGATAAGAAAAGCTAAGGGACTACGAAATTAAAGTTGCTAGGGATTCGAAAACTAACCCAAAAGTTTTTTCCAGGTGTATAGAACAAAAGTTAGAGATAAGATAGGTCCCCTTAAAAATAATTATGGGTATCTTACTGACAAAGAGAATGAAATGTGCTCTATTTTTAATAATTATTTTCTCTCGGTTTTCACTAGGAAGACACTAATAATATCCCAAGAATTAGGTATTTTAGTGGGCCTGAAACAGATAAATTATGTAGTATCACAGTCACTAGCGAAATTGTTATCAAACAGATAGACCGTTTGAAGCAAAATAAATCGCCAGGCCCTGATGAGCTTTTTCAAGGGTTCTTAAGAATGCAAAATTGAACTCTGTGAACCCTTAACTAACATTTTTAACCTATCTCTTCAAACAGGTGTAGTGTCTGATACGTGGAAGATGGCTAATGTAATTCCTATTTTTAAAGCAGGGGACAAGTCGTTACCATCAAATTACCGCCCAATAAGTCTAGCATCAATTGTAGGCAAATTATTAGAGTCGATTATAGCTGATAACATAAGAAGCCATCTCGATAGGCATAATTTGATTAATGATACTAAACATGGATTCACCAGGGCCGTTCCTGCCTAACTAATTTATTAACTTTTTTCAGTAAGGCTTTTGAGGCAGTTGATCATGATAAAGAATTCGATATTGTTTATTTGGATTTTAGTAAGGCTTTTGATAGAGTACCACATCAGAGACTGTTAAAGAAAGTGGCTGCTCACGGCATTGGGGGAAAAGTGTTTTCATGGATCGAGTCATGGCTCACCAATAGGAAGCAGAGGTGTGCATTAATGGGGTTAAATCTGAGTGGGGATCTGTAACAAGTGGCGTTCCACAGGGATCGGTTTGGGCCCGTTGTTGTTTATAATATATATAATGACCTTGATGAGGGAATTTAGTGATATGAGCAAATTCCTGATGACACGAAGATAGGTAGGATAATGATTCAGACGTAGATGTCAGTGAACTACAGGAGGATTTAGACAAACTCAATTCCTGGTCAGAAAAATGGCAGATGCAGTTCAATGTAGATAAATGCAAAGTTCTAAAGCTCGGAGTGTCCATAACCCAGGCACTTATAAGTTAAATAACGTAGAACTTAGCCATACAGATTGCGAGAAGGACTTGGGGGTGATGGTAAGCAGCAACCTTAAACCAAGACAGCAATGCCTAAGCGTACGTAATAAGGCAAATAGATTACTGGGATTTATATCAAGAAGTGTTAGCAACAGAAGTCCAGAGGTTATATTACAGCTTTATACATCATTAGTAAGGCCTCACCTAGATTACGCAGCTCAGTTCTGGTCTCCATATTACAGAATGGACATAAATTCGTTAGAAAACATTCAGCGTAGAATGACTAAATTAATACATAGCATTAGAAATCTTCCTTACGAAGAAAGATTGAAGACCCTTAAATTACATTCACTTGTAAGACGTAGAATGAGGGAGACATGATCGAGGTATACAAGTGGAAAATAGGTATTAACAAAGGGGATATAAATAAGGTCTTGAGGTATCTCTCCAAGAGAGAACCGCAATAATGGATTCAAGTTAGATAAGTTTAGATTTAGAAAGGATATAGGAAAGTATTGGTTTGGAAATAGGGTAGTTGATGAGTGGAACAGTCTGCCTAGTAGGGTTATTGAAGCTAGGACCTTGGGTAGTTTTAAATTTAGGTTGGATAAATTCATGAGTGAGAGGGGTTGGATTTGAGTGGGAATTGCACATGAGTAAATAAAATTATCAAATCTTATTTCTTGGGTAGCATTGAAAGTTGGGTTGAACAAGTGTTCTGTTGGTGGGATGGAATGTGAAGGACCTGCCTAGTATGGGCCAACAGGCCTGCTGCAGTGTTCCTCCTTTCTTATGTTCTTATGTTCTTATATACATGATCGAGGTATATAAGTGGAAGATAGGTATTAATAAGGGGGATATAAATAAGGTCTTGAGGATATCTCTCCAAGAGAGAACCCGCAATAATGGATTCAAATTGGATAAGTTTAGATTTAGAAAGGATATAGGAAAATATTGGTTTGGAAATAGGGTAGTTGATGAGTGGAACAGTCTGCCTAGTAGGGTCATTGAAGCTAGGACCTTGGGTAGTTTCAAATTTAGGTTGGGTAAATACATGAGTGAGAAGGGTTGGATTTGAGTGTGACTCGCACTTGAGTTAATAGAATCTGCAAAGCTTATTTCTTGGGTAGAATTGAAAATTAGGTTGGGCAATTATTCTGTTAGTGGGATGGATTGTGAAGGACCTGCCTAGTATGGGCCAACAGGCCTGCTGCAGTGTTCCTCCTTTCTTAAAAATAACTTTGGGCATCTTACTGACAAGGAGAATGATATGTGCTCTATTTTTAATAATTATTTTCTCTCGGTTTTCACACAGGAAGACATTAATAATATCCCAGTAATTAATTTTTACAGAGGCCCAGAAGAAGATAAATTATGTAATATCACAGTCACTAGCGAAATGATTATGAAACAGCTGGACCGACTGAAACAAAATAAATCGCCGGGTCCTGATGAGCTTTTTGCAAGGGTTCTTAAGGAATGCAAAATGGAACTCTGTGAACCAATATCTAACATTTTTAATTTATCTCTTCAAACAGGTGTAGTGTCTGATATGTGTAAGATGGCTAATGTAATTCCTATTTTTAAAGCAGGGGACAAGTCACTACCGTCAAACTACCGCCCAATAAGCCTGACCTCAATTGTAGGCAAATTACTAGAGTCAATTATAGCTGATATTATTAGAAGCCATCTAGATAACCATAATTTGATTAATGATACCCAGCATGGATTCACGAGGGGCCGTTCCTGCCTATCTAATTTATTAACCTTCTTCAGTAAAGCTTTTGAGGCTGTTGATCACGATAAAGAATTCGATATTGTTTATTTAGACTTTAGTAAGGCTTTTGATAGAGTACCGCACCAGAGACTGTTAAAGAAAGTGGCAGCTCATGGCATTGGGGGAAAAGTGCTGTCATGGATCGAGTCATGGCTCACCAATAGGAAGCAGAGAGTGTGCATAAATGGGGTTAAATCCGAATGGGGACTTGTAACAAGTGGTGTTCCACAGGGATCAGTCTTAGGCCCATTGTTATTTATAATATATATCAATGACCTTGATGAGGGAATTACTAGTGATATGAGCAAATTCGCCGACGACACGAAGATAGGTAGGATAATTGATTCAAACATAGATGTCATAGAACTTCAGGAAGATTTAGACAAACTTAATTCGTGGTCAGAAAAGTGGCAGATGCAGTTCAATGTAGATAAATGCAAGGTTCTGAAGCTCGGGAGTGTCCATAACCCAAGCACTTATAAGTTAAATAACGTAGAACTTAGCCATACAGATTGCGAGAAGGACTTGGGGGTGATGGTAAGCAGCAACCTTAAACCAAGACAGCAATGCCTAAGCGTACGTAATAAGGCAAATAGATTACTGGGATTTATATCAAGAAGTGTTAGCAACAGAAGTCCAGAGGTTATATTACAGCTTTATACATCATTAGTAAGGCCTCACCTAGATTACGCAGCTCAGTTCTGGTCTCCATATTACAGAATGGACATAAATTCGTTAGAAAACATTCAGCGTAGAATGACTAAATTAATACATAGCATTGGAAATCTTCCTTACGAAGAAAGATTGAAGACCCTAAAATTACATTCACTTGTAAGACGTAGAATGAGGGAGACATGATCGAGGTATACAAGTGGAAAATGGGTATTAACAAAGGGGATATAAATAAGGTCTTGAGGATATCTCTCAAGAGAGAACCCGCAATAATGGATTCAAGTTAGATAAGTTTAGATTTAGAAAGGATATAGGAAAGTATTGGTTTGGAAATAGGGTAGTTGATGAGTGGAACAGTCTGCCTAGTAGGGTTATTGAAGCTAGGACCTTGGGTAGTTTCAAATTTAGGTTGGATAAATTCATGAGTGAGAGGGGTTGGATTTGAGTGGGACTCGCGCATGAGTGGGTAGAATTGTCAAAGCTTATTTCTTGGGTAGCTTTGAAAATTGGGTTGAGCAAATATTCTGTTAGTGGGATGGATTGTGAAGGACCTGCCTAGTATGGGCCAACAGGCCTGCTGCAGTGTTCCTCCTTTCTTATGTTCTTATGTTCTTATGTTATGTTCTTATGTTCTTATGAGTGGAACAGTCTTCCTAGTAGGGTTATTGAAGGACCTTAGGTAGTTTCAAATTTAGGTTGGATAAATTCATGAGTGAGAGGGGTTGGATTTGAGTGGGACTCGCACATGAGTAAATAGAATTATCAAAGCTTTTTTCTTGAGTAGCATTGAAAATTAGATTGAGCATGTGTTCTGTTAGTGGGACGGATTGTGAAGGACCTGCCTAGTATGGGCCAACAGGCCTGCTGCAGTGTTCCTCCTTTCTTATGTTCTTATGTTCTTATGTATTTGTGTATACCTGAATAAACTTACTATCGGCTCCCATGAACCTCAATTTACTCTGCACCAATTTCTGTTCCGTTTTTCCATTATCCAACATTCGATGCTCCTATAAACGTTTTATATTATACACATATATTTAATTATATTTAGTGACATGTCCAGGTGTGTGGAACATTTTCTCTATTGGAATATTAGTTTTTCCAAAATTATAAAAATTACGTTTTACTTAAGTGATTACCATAAGTAAATTATAGACCTACACTATCTAGTTAGCATCTTCATCCAGCTCAGTCTGTATTACAAATATATAACTGACTTACCATGTAATATAAAAAAATTGTAAATATAGAAAACAACATAGATTTTGATAATAGAAGGCCTAGGCGTTTCTCAGCTGTCAGCCAATGATAGGTAACCCTCGGTACAGTAGCAATCCTAGCAGTTAATTTTAAAATTAAAACCCACTGCGTGAGTAACTTAACATTTGGAAAAACTACCAGAAAAAAAGGACTTTAATATTATAATTGAGTGGTGGACCTGACTTAACTCTTGAGTGGTGGACCTGACTTAACTCAGTGAAGACGTGTCTTGTGTGCTCTCTGTGAATCTGAACAAGATGTCCTCTCTTGAGCTACTCTACCAGCAGCTGAAGGAAGAACTGAGGGTAGCTAAGCTTGAGATACAGCGACTGACTGAGGAAAACAAGAGGATTCGTAGTAATCCTCCTGTTGAGAATCCTAAGCCAAGAAAGGAACCTGGACAGTGGCCGGAATGCATGGGACAAAGTTAAAGATCAAGAGGATGGATGGAGAGGTAGAATT
>WNWK01057572.1:0-10699 GCA_009830355.1 Cherax destructor
TGAGAAGTCTCCCGTATGAAGATAGACTTAGAGCGTTGAATCTCCACTCTCTGGAGAGACGTAGAATGAGGGGAGATATCATCGAGGTGTACAAGTGGATGATGGGCATAAACAAAGGAGATATTAATAAAATACTGAGGATATCGAACCAAGTAAGAACGAGAAATAACGGATTTAAATTGGATAAATTTAGATTTAGAAAGGACATAGGCAAGTACTGGTTTTCGAACAGAGTTGTAGATGCGTGGAACAATCTTCCGAGTACTGTGATAGAGGCTAGGACCTTGGGTGGCTTTAAAAAGAGATTGGACAAATATATGAGTGGGAGGGGCTGGGTTTGATTTGTGTCGTGAGTACGGTAATAAATTTTTAGGTAGTGGTGGTTTTGATAAGGACCTGCCTTGTATGGGCCAGTAGGCCTTCTGCAGTGTTCCTCCATTCTTATGTTCTTATGTTCTTATATTAAAAGTAATGGATTTGTGATCACTAGCTCCAAGCTCTTCAGTGATCTCCAGATTATTTACAAGGGTTTCTTTATTTGACAAGACTAGGTCGAGCAAATTATTACCTCTGGTAGGCTCCGTCACACACTGCTTCAGAAAACAGTCCTGAACTACTTCCATAAAGTCACTGGACTCCAGATTACCGGTCAAAGAAGTCCAGTCAATTTGACTAAAGTTAAAATCCCCTACTATCACTACGTTATTATGTCTAGAAGCCCTAACAATTTCGTCCCAAAGAAGTCTCCCTCTATCGTGATCCAAGCCTGGAGGTCGGTATATTACACCTAGAATCAGTTTTTCTTGACCTTCTAGAAACTCTACCCAAACATAAGAACATAAGAACATAAGAAAGGAGGAACACTGCAGCAGGCCTGTTGGCCCATACTAGGCAGGTCCTTCACAATCCGTCCCACTAACAGAATATTTGCTCAACCCAATTTTCAATGCTACCCAAGAAATAATCTTTGACAATTCTACCCACTCATGCGCGAGTCCCACTCAAATCCAACCCCTCTCACTCATGAATTTATCCAACCTAAATTTGAAACTACCCAAGGTCCTAGCTTCAATAACCCTACTAGGCAGACTGTTCCACTCATCAACTACCCTATTTCCAAATTACAGTAAGAAAGATTGAAGACCCTTAAATTACATTCACTTGTAAGACGTAGAATGAGGGGAGACATGATCGAGGTATACAAGTGGAAAATGGGTATTAACAAAGGGGATATAAATAATGTCTTGAGGATATCTCTCCAAGAGAGAACCCGCAATAATGGATTCAAGTTAGATAAGTTTAGATTTTGAAAGGATATAGGAAAGTATTGGTTTGGAAATAGGGTAGTTGATGAGTGGAACAGTCTGCCTAGTAGGGTTATTGAAGCGGGGACCTTGGGTAGTTTTGAATTTAGGTTGGATAAAATCATCGAGGTGTACAAGTGGATGATGGGCATAAACAAAGGAGATATTAATAAAATACTGAGGATATCGAACCAAGTAAGAACCAGAAATAACGGATTTAAATTGGATAAATTTAGATTTAGAAAGGATATAGGCAAGTACTGGTTTTCGAACAAAGTTGTAGATGCGTGGAACAATCTTCCGAGTAGGGTGATAGAGGCTAGGACCTTGGGTGGCTTTAAAAAGAGATTGGACAAATATATGAGTGGGAGAGGCTGGGTTTGATTGGTGTCGTGGGTGCGGGAGTAAATTCTTAGGTAGTATTGGTTTTGATAAGGACCTGCCTTGTATGGGCCAGTAGGCCTTCTGCAGTGTTCCTCCATTCTTATGTTCTTATGTTCTTATATCCTTTCTAAATCTAAACTTATCTAACTTGAATCCATTATTGCGGGTTCTCTCTTGGAGAGATATCCTCAAGACCTTATTTATATCCCCTTTGTTAATACCCATTTTCCACTTGTATACCTCGATCATGTCTCCCCTCATTCTACGTCTTACAAGTTAATGATCCATCTATTTTTATGCCTGTTTTTATGCAGCAATTTATATTTTCTCGTACATATAATAATGCAACTTCACCCCCTTTCCCATTATATCTATCTACATGTTTCAGTTATTGCAATGACATCAAAGTTCCCAGCACATGCTTCGACAGTTAGTGTAAAATACATTGATATGTATCTTCTTGTGAACCTTTTTCAGCTTTTGTTTTACACAATTTCTGTTACTATTATTACCCTGTGTTACTCGATTACTGTTATTGTTATGATATTATTCACTATTCCTAAACCCATACCTCTAACTAATCCTAGTTTAAAGCCCTAACAACATCCTCAACTGAGCTAAAGAGAAATCCTACACCTGCCCTGGATAAGTGAATCCCATCCCTGGCATACATGTCATTTCGGCTATAGAATGGGACTGCATTATCCTTAGTGTTTGTCCAGCCAGCAATTTATACCAATCGCTCTGGACAGCCATTCATTTCCAACACCCCTTCTTGGCAAAATGCCACATATAACAGGGCGCCCCCCCCCTTCTTCCTAATTATGTATATTGCTCTCCTGTACCTTCTAACTAAATCCTCACTTCTACGCATGCCTACATCATTGCCTCCAGCACTGAGGCAGATAATAGGATTGATTCCATTACCGTTCATGATGTTGTCAAGCCGGCTAACAATATCCTCCATCCCAGCCCCAGGAAAGCAAACCCTCTGTCTCCTACTCCTATCCTTCAAGCAGAATGCCCTATCCATATACCTTAACTGGCTATCCCCAACAACAACAATGTTTTTACCTTCCTTTGTGTCGTTCGTCGTGACGTTCCCAGTAGTCGACTCACATTCATCGGGTAGCACGGAGAAGGCGTTCGATGTTTCCACAGCAGTCTCTTTCTTGAAACTTCATTCGTTTTCTTGATCTTCAACTTCGTTCCATGAAGTCCGGCCACTGCCCAGGTTCCCTTCTTGACCTGAGGACTCACAACAGGAGGACTACTATGAATCCTCTTGTTTTCCTCCGTCAATCGCCGTATCTCAAGCTTCGCTACCCTCAATTCCTCCTTAAGCTGCTGGTAAAGTTGCTCAATGGACGGCATCTTGGTTCACTTCACAGAGCAAAAGTGGTTCAGTCCACAGAGAACCCTAGACACGTCCTCACTGAGCTAAGTACAGATCACCTCGATCTGTCTATGAGTACCGTCATAGAAGCTAAGACGTTGTGTAGTTTTAAAAATAGGTTAGATAAATACATGAGTTGTACCTGACTAGCTTGTGCTAGTAGGTCTGATGCCGTGCTCCTTCCTAAAGTGGATGTGACCTGGACCTGACTAGGTTGGGTCAGTGGCAGGTGACTTGGATGGACCTGCCTCGCATGGGCAGGTCCATGCCTGAGGCTCATTGGTGTATCCGGCGCTAGGAAGAAACATAACGATACCCAGCAACTGGGTATCGTTATTAAGTATACATTTCGCCCACCAGTGGCTTTATCAGTACATTACAGAAGACTGATGTGGTAGAAGATGACAGGACGCGCTTGTCCAGTGCCACAACCAGTGGTTCAGGTTGTTCACAGCTTTTTTCTCCGAAGATTCAGAACCTCCAGTCCCCAGTGTCTAAGAGGAAACCAAACCATACCACAGGCGGGGATAGAACCCGCGATCAGAAAGTCATAAAACTCCAGACCGACGAGTTAGGAGTCGGTCTGGAGTTTTATGACTCTGATCGCGGGTTCTATCCCCGCCCGTGGTATGGTTTGGTTTGCGATCGTGTCATTACGATTTCGTGGGTTCTAAGAGTGAAGAATGCGCGTACATCACTCGTGGCGTTTCACTCCCGTCATAGAAAAACAACGCACAATACCGTGACTGCAACTACACAAATAACCCGCCCATGGTAGAAAGGAACTTATAACGTCGTAATGCCCCCACCCCCTCTCCTCCTCCACACTTTATAAGAGATTACAGGAAACTTGCTTCAAAAATATTCTACGAACAGCAGCAGCAGTACTAGTAACAACAACCAGAGTCATCGTTCAGTGTTATGGTTTAGAGATGTAAACCATAACGATACTAGAATTTGCATGAGTCATCTGTTTAACAGCCAAACCTTCAAAATAGCCACTAACCTGAGAATATAGGAAACATAGCACAGGCCTACTGTCCCATACTAGGCTGGTCCTAGTATGGGACATTTATCTGTATAGACATGACCTGCATTTATCTGTATAGGCATGACCTGCTTCCATCTGTGGATTTGTCCAAGGTGACGCCGCCTACGACTGCTTCACGTCTGCCGTATATAAGCTCCTTCGAGCATGTTGTATTCTTATCAAGGTCTTTTCTTAAACGTAAACTTTTTAACAAAAATATTTGATAAACTTGACGTAGAAACACAAGGAAAAACTTTCGACCAACGCTCGGGCATATATAATATATGATGGATGCGACAAGTTATATATCATTGGTATACAATACCGAGAAGATGAAGTAGACACATGTGAAGTAGACACATGTGAAGTAGACACATGTGAAGTAGACATAAGACGAGGTAATCACTCCCTCAGCAGGTGGAAATAAATGGTATAAAATACCCACACAATGGAAAAATAAACACATAAGCAGTATAATGTGATCCTTTATTGACAACGTTTCGCCCACGCAGTGGGCTTCATATTCTTCAAGACTCTGTATATATTTCTAGTCATATTATGTATATGTATTGCACTGATAAAGCCACTGGATGGCGAAACATCTACAAGTAAAGATAGCCAGATATTCATCAAGAACTGCCTTGTGTATGCCATGGAGAGAGAGCATAGACCGCAGTCACAAAGGTGACACTAAAGCATTTGCAAAGAATTACACACCGATAGCACTAACGTCCCACTAACGTCTTGGAATGGTTTCAAAGAAAAATACTTCGATACTTAGAGAGAGAGAGAGAGAGAGACAGACAGATACAGTGAGTGACAGACAGTGAGTGAGTGTCCTTAATTTACATTCTCTTGTAAGACGAAGAATGGGAGGAGACATGATTGAAGTGTATAAATGGAAGATGGGCATAAATAAAGGAGATATAAATAAGGCCCCGAGGATAGCCCTCCAAGAAAGAACTCTTAATAATGTATTCAAATTGGATAAGTTTAGATTTAGATATAGGAAAGTATTGGTTTGAAAATAGAGTAATCGATGAGTGGAACAGTCTGCCTAGTAGGGTTATTGAAGCTAAAACCTTAGGTAGCTTCAAAAGGGGTTGGATTTGAGTTGGACTTCCACATAAGTTAATGCTGTTGTTCTCTCTTGGCCGGAATACACATAACTTTCACTGCACATATAAGGACGACAATTATTGGGACCATTTGAAGTTCCTTGGAACGCAGGCGAAAAAGCCGATATGGGACTAGTCCCAAATCGGCACATGGAAATCACTCCCTACGAAAGCAAAAGACTCGGTGCAACAGCCTCCCAATGAAAAGCAGGGGCGCTGTGAGTACCGAGACAATCAGTGTCAGGGGCCCAAGACTGTTCAACTGCCTCCTAGAGGGAGCATGACAGGCACCTAAAAGTCACTGGTAATAGCAAACACTAGGACATATTTATTAGACAACATTTCTGTCCTGGGATCTTGATTACTTATAACATGGAGAGGTTAAAAAGACAGTATATATAGGTGGAGAGTGAGGTGTGAGTGACACATTGTGACCTGAAAACACTGACAGGGATGAGAACAGGTGATCAAGTGACCCCAGTATGTCGTTCTTCAGGTCACTGTCACTCACACCTTACTCTCCGCCTATTTATACTGTCATTTTAACCTGCGTGTGTTAGAAGTGATCAAGGACCCAGAACCGAAACGTTTCCTGGTAAATATGTCCTAGTGTTTGCTTACCTCAAGTCAGCACCTGACCAGCCGGGACTACGTGCGGCCAACAATAACAGCCTGGTTGATCAGGACCTGATCCACCGCGAGGCCTGGTCATGGACCGGGCCGCGGGGGCGTTGAACCCCCGGAACACCCTTCAGAGGGTAGCCCCAGATAAGAACAAGTGTAGAAGAGGAAACTGGACAAGTATCTTCACCAGGCGCCAGATCAATCAGGCTGTGATGGATATGTGGGGCAGCGGGCCTCCAGCAGCCTTGTTGACCAGGCAAGCACCAGACGAGCCTGGCCCATGGCCGGGCTCCGAGAGTAGTGAAACTCTTCAAAAGTATATCAAAGGCCTACTGGCCCATACAAGGTCCCTACCAAAACCACTCATGTATTTGTTCACATGTGTCTACTTCTTCATTAACAAGAAGTGCAAGGGGCAAACATTAACGTACCATCAGATTTGTTGGGGTTATTAACCCAGGGTAGGGAGTGTTAGCCACCCAGGATAAGTCAGTGCGTCATCGGGGACACTCTTGTCTTATTTCCACTGTGGTCCTTCAGTCTTGTCTCCCAGGATGCCACCAGTCGGCAGTGAGTGAGGTCATGAACAAGGTTACGGGTGACTGGTGTGTCGGTCTAACATACATAAGCTTACAGGAATGGGCCGGCATAACAGTAGACCTTCTGCCACTTGCCTCTCTCATTTGTCTAACCTACTTTTAAAGTTATACAATCAACGACTGTTCTGTTTATCTACAGTACTTCCTTGAGAAATGGTATGGTATTGATAAATAAGACAAGCGTCTTATTTATCAATGATACTCGATCAGAATCTTTACTAAAATTACAAAAGCATCCCTTTTTCACACGACATAGAATGAGCCTACACTCTTGAAAGATATAGAATGGACATGTTACGCCACCAGCATGCAACATATTACAGAACCAGCATGCAACATATTACAGAACCAGCAAGCAACATATTACACCACCTGATAAGGCGTCTTGATGTAGAGAGAACCACTAGCCTGGTAAGGCGTCTTGATGTAGAGAGAACCACTAGCCTGGTAAGGCGTCTTGATGTAGAGAGAACCACTAGCCTGGTAAGGCAGTGTTGCAGGTGAGTGAAGGTCACCACGAACAATGGTGAATTAGGTAAGACAACAATTTCTGCTCGGCTTTTATACTGGCCAGGGAGCCCGCACCTCAGGTGAGGTAGCCATAGGCCTACTAATAAATAAGAAAAAAAGGCACAATACCGTGACTGGAACAATACACACAACCCGCACAGAAGAGAGTAGCTCCTCTCTTCTATGTGCGGGGTTGTGTGCATAGGCCTACTGTCTGGGCGAAACGTTGTCAATATAGGCTCGCATTATACTGAGTGTTGCACATGTGCCTGATGTGTCAGGATTTTCAAACTGAGGAGTTTTGTACTAATAGTTACTATCAGTGAGGCTTTTTTGTATCCATATAATTGGATTGGTTATATATGTGAATACTGACAATAGACTCTTGAATATTAAAATGGTATACAAACCCTCAGGTTGATAAGACACATGAACACCAGTTAGGTATCTTTATTCCGAAACGTTTCGCCTACACAGTAGGCTTCTTCAGTCGAGTACAGAAGAGTTGGTAGAAACAAAAGAGATGTGAAGACGATGTAATCAGTCCATCGCCCTTGAAAACGTAGTTTTGAGGTGGTCAGTCCCTCAGCCTGGAGAAGAGTATTTGACAGTATGGAGCCTTATATACGACGGATGGACTGATTACGTACATCGTCTTTACATCTCTTCTGTTCCTACCAACTTTTTGCATAAGAACATAAGAAAGGAGGAACACTGCAGCAGGCCTGTTGGCCCATACTAGGCAGGTCCTTCACAATCCATCCCACTAACAGAATATTTGCTCAACCCAATTTTAAATGGTACCCAAGAAATAAGCTTTGACAATTCCATTCACTCAAGTGCGAGTCCCACTCAAATCCAACCCCTCTCACTCATGAATTTATCTAACCTAAATTTGAAACTACCCAAGGTCCTAGCTTCAATAACCCTACTAGGCAGACTGTTCCACTCATCAACTACCCTATTTCCAAACCAATACTTTACTATATCCTTTCTAAATCTAAACTTATCTAACTTGAATCCATTATTGCGGGTTCTCTCTTGGAGAGATATCCTCAAGACCTTATTTATATCCCCTTTGTTAACATAAGCGTCTTACCTAACAACAATGGAAATAAATGGTATAAAATACCGACACAATGGAAAAATAAACAAAAGCAGTATAATGTGATCCTTTATTGACAACGTTTCGCCCACACAGTGGGCTTTATCAAGTCACAAACAGATCTACCTGGGTGAAAGGTACATGAGCATATATAGGATGGAGTCAGGTGGAGAATGCTGCATGTGACAAGGTCCTAGACTCTGTCACCCTACTCGGAAGATCGTCACATGCTGCATTCTCTGTTGTTGTTGTTGTATGTTCGCCGGTACATCCGGCCCGGGTCTTCTCCAAATGGTGACCCGGCACCACAGCATTCTCCACCTGACTCCATCCTATATATGCTCATGTTCCTTTCACCCAGGTAGATGTTTGTGACTTGATAAAGCCCACTGCGTGGGCGAAACATTGTCAATGAAGGATCACATTATACTGCTTATAAGAACATAAGAATAGAGGAACACTGCAGAAGACCTACTGGCCCATACAAGGCAGGTCCTTATCAAAACCACCACTACCTAAGAATTTACTCCCGTACTCACGACACCAATCAAACCCAGCCCCTCCCACTCATATATTTGTCCAATCTCTTTTTAAAGCCACCCAAGGTCCTAGCCTCTATCACCCTACTCGGAAGATTGTTCCACGCATCTACAACTCTGTTCGAAAACCAGTACTTGCCTATGTCCTTTCTAAATCTATCCAATTTAAATCCGTTATTTCTGGTTCTTACTTGGTTCGATATCCTCAGTATTTTATTAATATCTCCTTTGTTTATGCCCATCATCCACTTGTACACCTCGATGATATCTCCCCTCATTCTACGTCTCTCCAGAGAGTGGAGATTCAACGCTCTAAGTCTATCTTCATACGGGAGATTTCTTATACTGTAAATAAGAACATAAGAACATAAGAATGGAGGAACACTGCAGAAGGCCTACTGGCCCATACAAGGCAGGTCCTTATCAAAACCACCACTACCTAAGAATTTACTCCTGTACTCGCGACACTAATCAAACCCAGCCCCTCCCACTCATATATTTGTCCAATCTCTTTTTAAAGCCACCCAAGGTCCTAGCCTCTATCACCCTACTCGGAAGATTGTTCCACGCATCTACAACTCTGTTCGAAAACCAGTACTTGCCTATGTCCTTTCTAAATCTAAATTTATCCAATTTAAATCCATTGTGTCGGTATTTTATACCATTTATTTCCATAATAGAGTTTAGCGCTTGGTTATGATATAATGTATGACCATACGGATTTGGTGCTATTTTCGAATCAGTCGTGGGCTCGATCCTTCATCAGTTAATCCGGTCTGATCAGTTAGCCCGTTAATGACCTTTAGTGGCGGGTAAGAATAAGCATGCGCTACCTTTCAGACGTGTTACTCGAGAGCTGTGGTCACCCATCGGGGGATAAGCTTTGATGCCCGTGAAGGGTCTCTTGCTTATTTAAGGAAGTGGACTCACGAAATCGTAATGACACGATTGCAAACAAACCATACCACGGGTGGGGTTCGAACCCGCGGTTCAAGTGGACCCCTTGAATCGAACCTGATTCTCCCTTGCTTCGAATGACCCCTAAGTCATAAGCCCTCTCCCCAAAATAAGCCCTAGTGTCACTAGGGCTTATTTGGGGGCACTGGCAATCATTTTAGTCATTCTTCTTTGTATGTTCTCCAATGAATCTATATCCATCCTGTAGTAAGGAGACCCTTAAAACAAGTACGGAGGAGTCAGTAGAAGTGTAAACACTATGTAATTAGTCCATCACCCTTAAAGACATAGTACAGTGGCAGAAGGCCTACTGTTGTGCCAGCCCATTCGTATAAGCTTATATATATGTTAGACCTACACACCCGTAACCTGATGACCTCACTCACTGCGGTGTCATAAGAACGTCATAGAAGGAACAGGGCGGCAGGTGCACCGGTCCGTACTTGGCAAGTCCTTCTCACACCCACCAACAGAAATATTTGCCCAACCCATTATCAACGTCACCCTTGATAACCGAGTAGAGGGTTTGCTTTCCTGGGGCTGGGATGGAGGATATTGTTAGCCGTCTGGACGACATCATAAGAACATAAGAAAGGAGGAACACTGCAGCAGGCCTGTTGGCCCATACTAGGCAGGTCCTTCACAATCCATCCCACTAACAGAATATTTGCTCAACCCAATTTTCAAAGCTACCCAAGAAATAGTTTGACAATTCTACCACTCATGAGTCCCACTCAAATCCAACCCCTCTCACTCATGAATTTATCCAACCTAAATTTGAAACTACCCAGGTCCTAGCTCAATAACCCTACTAGGCAGACTGTTCCACTCATCAACTACCCTATTTCCAAACCAATACTTTCCTATATCCTTTCTAAATCTAAACTTATCTAACTTGAATCCATTATTGCGGGTTCTCTCTTGGAAGATATCCTCAAGACCTTATTTATATCCCCTTTGTTAATACCCATTTTCCACTTGTATACCTCGATCATGTCTCCCTCATTCTACGTCTTACAAGTGAATGTAATTTTAGGGTCTTCAATCTTTCTTCGTAAGGAAGATTTCTAATGCTATGTATTAATTTAGTCATTCTACGCTGAATGTTTTCTAACAATTTATGTCCATTCTGT
>WNWK01057573.1:0-10699 GCA_009830355.1 Cherax destructor
CAGGACATCTCCACTGCCTTCAGCCTCCTCCTGCTGCAGCATTTGCAACCCATGCTTCACACCCATATAAGAGTGTTGTTACGACTATACTTTCGTACATTCCCTTCTTTGCCCCATGGATAACGTTTTTGTCTCCACAGATACCTCAACGTACTACTCACCTTTTTCCTTCATCAATTCTATGGTTAACCTCATCCTTCATAAACCCATCCGCTGACACGTCAACTCCCAAATATCTGAAAACATTTACTTTTTCCCATAATCCCTCTCTCAATGTGATATCCAATTTTCTTTATTTAAATCGTTTGATACCCTCATCACCTTACTCTTATCTATGTTCACTTTTAACTTTATACTTTTACACACTCTCCCAAACTCGTCCACTAACCTTGAAACTTTTTTTAGAATCTCCCATAAGTACAGTATCATCAGAAAAAGTAACTGTGTCAACTCCCATTTGCATTTAATTCTCCATAATTTAATCCACCCTCTCCCCAACACCCTAGCATTTACTTCTTTACAACCCATCTATAAATATATTAAACAACTATGGTGACATTACATCCCTGTCTAAGACCTGCTTTTACGGGTAATCTATCTCTCTCCTACACACCCTAACCTGAGCCTCACTATCCTCATAAAAACTCTTTACAGCTTCAGTAACTTACTACCTATTCCATACACTTGCAACATTTGCCACATTGCTCCCCTATCCACTCTATCATATGCCTTTTCTAAATCCATAAATGCAATAAAACTTCTCTACCTTTATCTAAATACTGTTCACATATATGCTTCACTGTAAACACTTGATTTACACATCCCTACCCACTCTAAAGCCTCCTTGCTCATCTGTAATCCTACTCTCTGTCTTACCTCTAATTCTTTGAATAATAACCCTGCCATGCACTTTACCTGGTATACTCAGTAAACTTTTTTCCCCTATAATTTTACACTCTCTTTATCCCTTCCCTTTATATAAAGGAACTATACATGCTCTCTGCCAATCCCTAGGTACCTTCCCTCTTTCATACATTTATTAAACAAAAATACCAACCACTCCAGCACTATATCCCCTGCTTTTAACATTTCTGTCATGATTCCGTCAATTCCAGCTGCTTTACCCTCTTTCATTCTACGTAATGCCTCACGCACCTCCCCACATTTACATCCTGCTCTTCTTCACTCCTAAACGATGTTGTACCTCCCTGGAAGTAATGAAATTACCGCCTATCTTTTTCATCGACATTTAAAAGTTCCTCAAAATATTCCGCCATCTACCCAATACCTCCAGCTCCCCATCTACTAACTCCCTACTCTTTTTTTAACTGACAAATCCATTCGTTCCCTAGGCTTTATTACCTTGTTTATTTCACTCCAAAATTTTTATTGTTTTCAGCAAAATTTCTTGACAGAGCCTCTCCATTCTTTCATCCGCTCTTCTTTTGCACTCTCTCACCACTCTCTTCACCTTTCTTTTACTCTCCATATACTCTGCTCTTCTATTAACTCTTCTGTTTTGTAAAAACCTCTCATAAGCTACCTTTTCTCTTTTATCACACCCTTTACTTCTTCATTCCACCACTCACTCCTCTTTCCTCCTGCATCCACCCTCCTATAGCCACAAACTTCTGCCCCACATTCTAATACTGCATTTTTAAAACTATCCCAACTCTCTTCAACCCCCACTACTCATCTTGCACTAGCCCACCTTTCTGCCAATAGTTGCTTATATCTCACCTAACTTCCTCCTCCCTTAGTTTATACACTTTTACCTCTCTCTACCTTGCTGTTGCCATTTTCTTTTTGTCCCATCTACCTTTTACTCTAACTGTAGCTACAACCAAATAATGATCTGATATATCCGTTGCCCCTCTATAAACATGTACATCCTGAAGCCTACTCATCAACCTTTTATCCAAAAATACATAATCCAACAAACTACTTTCCTTACGTGCTATATCATACCTTGTATATTTATTTATCGTCTTTTCATAAAATATGTATTACTATTACCAAACCTCTTTATACACATAGCTCAATTAATGGTTTCCCATTTACATTTACCCTAGCACCCCAAATTTACCTACTACTCCCTCCACAACATTTTTACCCACTTTAGCATTAAGATCCACAACCACAATTACTCTCACTTGATTCAAAACTCCCCACACACTCACTCAACATTTCCCAAAATCTCTCTCTCTCTCTACACTTCTCTCTTCTCCAGGTGCATAAACACTTACTATAACCCACTTTTCACATCCAACCTTTATTTTACTCCACATAATCCTTGAATTTATACATTTATATTCCTTCTTTACCTGCCATAACTGATTATTCAACATTATTGCCACTCCTTCTTTAGCTCTAACTCTATTTGAAACCCTGATCTAATCCCATTTATTTCTCCCCACTGAAACTCTCCTACCCCTTCAGCTTTGTCTCACTTAAAGCCAGGACATCCAGCTTCTTTTCATTCATAACATCTACAATCATCTCTTTCTTATCATTTGCAACATCCACGCACATTCAAACATCCCACTTTGACGGTTTTCTTCTTCTTCTTTTAGTAAGCTATACTGGAAAAGGGTTACTAACCCATTGTTCCCGGCATTTTAGTTGACTTTTACAACAAACATGGCTTACGGAGGAAAGATTCTTATTCCACTTCCCCATGGATATGAAAGGAAAAGCAATAAGAACAAGAACTATTAAGATAAAATCAAAGAAAACTCAGATGAGTGTGTATACATAAACGTGTACATGTTTGCGTAGTGTGACCTAAGTGTAAGTAGAAGTAGGAAGACGTACCTGAAATCTTGCATGTTTATGAGACAGAAAAAAGACACAAGCAATCCTACCATCATGTAAAACAAATACAGGCTTTCGTTTTACAGTCACCTGGCAGGATGGTAGTACCTCCCTGGGTGGTTGCTGTCTACCAACCTACATATATATATATATATATATATATATATATATATATATATATATATATATATATATATATATATATATATATATATAATGTAGGGAGGTACCACTTCTGGAACTGTCCTGGGATACCTCATTCTTAGAGAAAAGAATAAACTTGCTACAGGGAAAACTCAAGGTTCTTCCTGAAGCTGTCTGAAAATTGTTTTCTCCTACCATCAACTATATTTCACAAAGATTTTATTTAAAGACAAAATACATTGATAAATATTCAAAGGGAGTAGAGCAACATAGATAACTCAGAGCTACATCACGAATCTTCGTCCAGCTCCCCGGCGGTGGGTCTGTGTCCAGAATCTGCATTTTCCTTTTGGATCGTAACACTGAGTCTCTGAAAGCGGAAGCTGGGCCCTGTGTCCCTGGTTTCTGTGATGAGTTTTTCACCCAGCTCTTTGAGGAACTTCAGAGCACACTTGTCCCATTTTCCAAGGGTCTTTTACCCTATTAGGATGAAGTTATAGCAAGGGGGAAGGCCTTCACTTTTGTGGGTCTTCTGGGTCTCCCTGTGGCTGGCATCTCCACCCCTTCAGCTATGAAGTATGGCAAGTAGCTGTTTGCCATTGTGGCGGCACAGGTGTAGTCCCAAGCAATCTGCTTACCATCCTTCCAGGGTAGCATAGTGGCTCCATCAGTACGCTTATACATACATGCATATATATATATATATATATATATATATATATATATATATATATATATATATATATATATATATATATATATATATATATATATATATATATATATATATGTCGTGCCGATTAGGTAAACTGGTCAATTAGCAAGAACTCATCTAAAATTAAGTCCTTTCTAAAATTTTCTTATACGTTTAAAGATATATTTTTTCATTTATGTTAATGTAAGAATTTATAATTTTGTACCAAGAGAAACTTTGAAAACCTACCTAACCTTATTACAACAAGCGCAATTTAATTTAGCCTAACCCAGCTAAATATATTTTAGATACGTTAACATTTATTTAATAATAAACAAACACAATGAAATATATTTTTTCGTTATGTTCAGAATGATTTTGGCGAAATTATTGCATACACAAATTTTCACTTCTCTTATATGGCAGGTGAGCGTTGCTATTTAAGCCAAAATAGCAAGTTTTACCTAATCGGCACGACATATATATATATATATATATATATATATATATATATATATATATATATATATATATATATATATATATATATATATATATATATATATATATGTATATATATATATATATATATATATATATATATATATATATATATATATATATATATATATATATATATATATATATATATATATATATATGCTTGAGTCTGCCCAGGTTGACATATTTCCTAAGATGTGCTAATTCATATGATAACCCTATACTGCACGAATATGACAGTATCCTGAGGCAGATCTTTACTAAAGTACTTAACCTTACTCTAGAAGATGGGCAGTGGGACCAAGCTACACTCCCAGTCAGACTAGGAGGCATTGGTGTCCGCAAGTCATTTCAGATTGCTCTACCTACTTTCCTGTCTTCATGCATTGCATCCAGAGGGCTTGTAACAGCAATTCCCCCTGAACATCTTAGGGACACGATTGGAATCCATGACCAAAAGTTCGTTGATGGAGCCAGGATCTGGGATAATCTAACAGGCTCTGAAACCAGGCCTGCTCCCCAACAACTACAAACAGTCGCACTGGGATGGCCCAATAGTAGAGAATATAGCCTCAGCAATGCTTCAGAGTGTGCCAGGGAAGAATAGAGCCCGCCTCCTTGCAGTGAGAGCTCCTCATGCAGGGACTTTCTTTGGCTGTTCCCAACTCCAGCCTTGGCACACGCCTCGACCCACAGACCATCCGCATTGGTGTTGCCCTTCGACTTGCCGCCCCTATTCTCGCCGAACACAGGTGTATTTGTGGCAGTGAAGCAGCAGACCGATTCGGGTACCATGGTCTTTGTGTCGTAAATCCGAGGGAAAGATTGCAAGACATGAAGAGGTTAATAACATTATCAAGAGGAGCCTCACAACAGCCGGATGCCCAGCAGTAAGGGAACCACCACAACTATACAGATCTGATGGCAGCCAAAAGCGTCCAGATGGTATCACCCTTCAAGCCTGGACAGACGGCAAGCAGGTGGTGTGGGACTACACATGTGCATCTACCTTGGCTGATACCTATCTCCAATACACCAGGGAGGAAGGAGGGGCAGCTGCCACCTTCAGGGAGTCCCAGAAGTCGAGAAAATATGGATAACTTGCCCATCATTATATGTTTGTTCCCATAGGCTCGGAGACCCTTGGCTCATGGGGAAAGAGTGCATCTAAGTTCCTCAAGGAGCTGGGCAAAAAACTCAACAGGGTAACTAGGGATCCCAGGGCAGCTAGTTTTCTGTTCCAGCGACTCAGTGCTGCTTTTCAGAGGGGTAATGCATGCTGTATTCTGGGCACGCGCCCCAGCTGGGAAGAGCTGGATGAGATTTTCGCATTATAATCAGTGACAAACATGTAACAATATGTACTAGACATGTATCTCTCACACCTCGTGTACTGTATATGCCATCTTTATATCAACAATGTATCTCTTAAATCTTTTGTACCATATTATGTAATAAAATATACCTATTAGTAAAAAAAAAAAAAGTAGATGGGGTGGTAGGGGAAGTGGAATATTCAAATGGCATCAGGAAGAAATCCAAATTTTCTTCCTTGAAGCCTTTTTATCCACTTCTCCGAGGCTAAGGGTCCCACAATTTGTACCAGGAGTGGACCCATTATATATATATATATATATATATATATATATATATATATATATATATATATATATATATATATATATATATATATATATATATATATATATATATATATTCTTATTGTGAGAAAGAGTGCTAAGAGGGAAGGAGAGTGTAGTTAATAAACAAGTATAGATATATTTAGTATGATTAATAACTTCCTTCTCATTTTTACTTGAATATAAAATATATTTTTAAAACAATTTATAAAAAAAAATCATGATTACCCAAACATTGTTGATAGCGAGTGGCTCATTGACCGTGATCTTGTTGGAAAAATGTTTACATACTGTGGAGTTTGGATCGTCTTCTTTTTTCCACTGATAAAATAGTCCAGCCTCCGTCATCGACCTTATCCTGCAAAGCATTGATCACAAACAATATATTATAATGAAAAAGTGACTAATGTTTTGTTTTTTACTGGTCGTTACGAAATTTTATTTGTATGTTTGTTACTGCATATTTGTAATTTGAGCCACAGTTCTATTACGACTGTCAATCTAGCTGCGGCTCCTGCGGCCGTAGCATAACCTCTCTTATCTAATTAACACTGTTTCTTCATCATGATCATTCTACTTCCTAACAACAATCAAAATTAAGAAATGTTTCTTACATTCCCGCTGTTCGTGTGCCAGTTTAACATACATCCATTCACTTGCTTTTGATCATTCCTTTCAAATTTCTGATATTATCTGCTCTATCGAGCTCTAAGACAATATTTTGCATCATTATTTCTCCTCTCTTCTACTGTTTTATTTTTTAATTCCTAGGTAATTTAGTATTGGTTATTCATGTTTCCTTCTGCACTGGTATCAGCGAATATTTAAACTATCTCTTTTAATAAAACATATATGCTCAGGTAATGGTTCTATGCTTGTTCACCGTACTTTAAGATATTTTTAGCTAAAACTATGAGAGGTTCTATAGAACTCAGTGCTGTCCTACCACAATACTATTCGTAATGTTAACATTCAGGGATAAGTCAGAGCAGTTCCAAGGACCCCAATGGAAATAAGTCACTCTGTCTGACTTTTTTGGGTTATCCTAGGTTCTCTACACATATGCTGCTATGCATGATAATCTATGTAAATGTATTTGTGTATACCTGAATAAACTTACTTACTTACTTACAGTTATTCAACTAAACTGTAAGTCCAGATAAATAATAGGTGTCGATTTTACCTCAGGAAATAAGCTTAATTTTTTGTTGTGTGTAGTCTTTGCTGGTAGTCACCATTGTACATGAAGTTTGCTCTTCAATTCGCTGATTTTCATAAATTGAGTCTTTCTGATCATTCATTAAGTTTATTCAGCGTTTAATTGTATGCAGTAACCGTATTTGTTTCATACACTCAAAAATCATGCATGTGAGTTAAGATTATGTTTTATTCCTCCAGTCATTACCCACCTTCCTTTATTCAATAATTGTTTTTCAGATGTTCACAGACTTCATATTTCTAATGATTCTTTGACAGTGTACATCCCTACTCCTCCTCAGAGAGCTGGAACTGTTCCCACCAGCATGGAACAAGTCTAGATAATCTGTTTAATTAGATCCGTTCATAAATGTTTATCTCTTCACTTTCAAACAAAACATCCAGAATACAGACAATTTTTCTAAACTTACTCAGATATAATACACTAACACGTAGCTGCTGAAGTCTGAAGCCCCTGGCAGTCAAGCATCATTTATCCGTCAATCCAATCTTTCCAACGTCAACCATTGACTATTTATTTCCTTGCCTTCAGTATTTATATGCCTTCTTTGTCGTATTTTATTGCTCCATACTCTCTAAATGCCAAAATTAACTCTTGTGTAGGAGAGTTGTTCAGTTGGGTATAAAACTAGAGAAATTACATGTTGACAAAAATTGTAAAAAACTCATTACCATTAACAAGTGAAAATTAAAAGTAATTATCTTTCTCCACCTCTCCTTCTACCTCATCAACACCGTTCTATCATTCCTAATCATTCTTTAATTTCCCCTCCTTATACAGTCTTTTGTTAAAATTCATTCGTAATATTGTGAAATAGCAAATGCCTCAAGAAACCGTAATACCACGATTGCAAACAAATCTCTGTCCTCTGGATTTAAGGACTCATTTGCATGGCGTCCAGCTCCACCTGCTTCATTATTTGATAAAGCACATCGTTCCCTTCTCAAAAATCGCCTTTTATCTAAATATTTAGAAATATTTTCTCAATAAAAACACATCCAACACTTCACCTACCCTTCCTAAATCCACCTTTCATTTCGTCTACGCTATTCGGCAAGAAGTGCTTTGCTATTTAAGCCAAAATCGCAAGTTTTACCTATTCGGCACGATATATATACATATATATATTTTTTTTTTCAACAAGTCGGCCGTCTCCCACCGAGGCAGGGTGACCCAAAAAGAAAGAAAATCCCCAAAAAGAAAATACTTTCATCATCATTCAACACTTTCACCACACTCACACATAATCACTGTCTTTGCAGAGGAGCTCAGATACGACAGCTGAGAATTGTCCCTCCCAGCTGTCACTATCTCAGACCCCTCTTTTAAAGTGCAGGCATTGTACTTCCCATTTCCAGGACTCAAGTCCAACTCAATCAATTAACTGGTTTCCCTGAATCCCTTCACAAAATGTTACCCTGCTCACACTCCAACAGATCGTCATGTCCCAAAAACCATTCGTCTCCATTTATTCCTATCTAACACGCTCACACATGCTTGCTGGAAGTCCAAGCCCCTCACCGACAAAACCTCCTTTACCCCCTCCCTCCAACCTTTTCTAGGACGACCCCTACCCCGCCTTCCTTCCCCAACAGATTTATACGCTCTCCAAGTCATTCTACTTTGATCTATTCTCTCTAAATGACCAAACCACTTCAACAACCCTTCTTCAGCCCTCTGACAAATACTTTTAGTAACTCCCCACCTTCTCCTAATTTCCACATTCCGAATTTTCTGCATAATATTTACACCACACATTGCCCTTAGACAGGACATCTCCACTGCCTCCAGCCTCCTCCTCGCTGCAGCATTTGCAACCCATACCTCACACCCATATAAAAGTGTTGGTACCACTATACTTTCGTACATCCCCTTCTTTGCCTCCATGGTTAACGTTTTTTGTCTCCACAGATACCTCAACGCACCACTCACCTTTTTTCCTTCATCAATTCTATGGTTAACCTCATCCTTCATAAACCCATCCGCTGACACATCAACTCCCAAATATCTGAAAACATTTACTTCTTCCATAATCCCTCTCTCGAATGTGATATCCATTTTTTATTTATTTAAATCGTTTGATACCCTCATCACCTTACTCTTATCTATGTTCACTTTCAACTTTCTACCTTTACACACTCTCCCAAACTCGTCCACTGACCTTTGCAATTTTTCTTTAGAATCTCCCATAAGCACAGTATCATCAGCAAAAGTAACTGTGCCAACTCCCATTGCATTTAATTCCCAATAATTTAATCCCACCCTCTCCCTACACCTCACCCTAGCATTTACTTCTTACAACCCCATCTATTAATATATTAAACAACCATGGTGACATTACACATCCTGTCTAAGATCTACTTTTACCGAAGTAATCTCCCTCTCTCCTACACACCCTAACCTGAGCCTCACTATCCTCATAAAAATTCTTTACAGCCTTCAGTAACTTACTACCTATTCCATCCACTTGCAACATTTGCCACATTGCTCCCCTATCCACTCTTCCATATGCCTTTTCTAAATCCATAAATTCAATGAAAACTTCTCTTCCTTTATCTAAATATTGTTCACATATATGCTTCACTGTAAACACTTGATCTACACATCCCTTCACTGTATATATATATATATATATATATATATATATATATATATATATATATATATATATATATATATATATAATATATATATATATATATATATATATATATATATATATATCTTCTTTCAACACTTCGGCCGTTTCCCACCAAGGCGGGGTGGCCCAAAAGGAAAAACGAAAATTTCTCCTTTTACAATTAGTAATATACACAGAAGAAGGGGTTACTAGCCCCCTTGCTCCCGGCATTTTAATCGCCTCTTACGACACATGGCACGGAGGAAGAATTCTGTTCCACTTCCCCATGGAGATAGAGGAAATAAGAACAAGAACTAGTAAGAAAATAGAAGAAAACCCAGAGGGTGTGTATATATATGCTTGTACATGAATGTGTAATGTGACCTAAGTGTAAGTAAAGTAACAAGACATGCCTGAAATCTTGCATGTTTATGAGACAGAAAAAGACACCAGCAATCCTACCATCATGTAAAACAATTACAGGCTTCCGTTTTACCTCATTTGGAAGACAGTAGTACCTCCCTGGGTGGTTGCTGTCTACCAACCTACTACCTAGAATATATATATATATATATATATATTATTATATATTATATATTCCAAATTGGATTGTATGTAAATATGATTAATCCGTTCCTACGAACCGTATGTAAATATTGTCAAACTAAATGTAAAAACTTTGAATAACACTAAGTAAAACCTACGAACCGTTCGCTGTAAACAGTTTTCTTTTAAGAGTCTTAAAGACGTCTAATGGCTGAGAAGAGAACTCCGTTATTTATTCTCCAATTTCTTTAATTTTTTGGTGTAAGTTAAGAAGCATCTTTCCATCATATATTGCCCAAATTTCAATAAGATAGCCCAACAAACAACTGAATTAAAAAATATTTACCTAAAATCATATATGTCAAGCCTTAGCCGGGTACTGGCACTGCAAGAAGCTGTTTGTGAACTACCCGTTAATCTGAATTAATCACGGTCGTAATTACTGTAATTTATGAATAATTTACTTGTGAGATAATCGACGAAAACGAGTGTGCACCTAGGATCTCTACATATGCTGCTAT
>WNWK01057574.1:0-10698 GCA_009830355.1 Cherax destructor
AGGTTTTGAATGGTTTTTCTTGTTTCCCAGAGCAGGAGGGAACATTAGTTGAGGATGTAAACCCACAGGTTGCCCATCAACTTAAAAAAAAAAATAAAAAAAAATGCCAACCCCGAAAAAGTGGGGAAAAGGTTATTCACGGAGATCGTTGTCAGTGTGTCCAGGAACATTCTTAAGGGTTGTGTCAAAGTTTTTTCCCTGAATTTAAATACAAGGCAAGTGGTTGCAAAATTTGTCCCCTGGTTGTTGACTCAAGACCAGAAAGATCATTTTCTGGCCAGAAAAATAACATGGGGGTTTTGTTCCTACCCCCCCTACTCCCCCTCTGATTTCCCCTTTCTCTTCCCAAAAATAAAAAATGGCACTCAAGGAGCAGCTTTTTAACAGGGAAAGGGAGTTTCGGGCCCAAACTGCAGGCCTCACTAAAACCCAATTAGGAAATAAGAGTTCCAGAAATGTTTCAAGAAGTGGCGGGAGGCACTGGAATCAGTGTATACATATTTTCCCCAAAGGGGTATTTCCCAATTGAGAAAACCAACTAAGTGATTAGATAATCCAAACATTTTTTGTGGCACTCCAGGAACTTTTGACAGCATCTCGTATGTGCAAATTGTATTCATAAAAATGTAAATAATGGTGTTTAGTGGGTTTTTCAAGATTCCAGTCTCAGAACAATTTATTTAGGTTCATTTTGAACTTCAGCACTTCCTGAAAATTAATAAAATTTTTAAATTTTTGGCCCGGGAATGAGTTGCTTTAGTTGGCTATTTCTTGTTTGTGTATCAGGTGCTGAATGATAATAGCCCCCATTAGTGTGGGGGCGCCTAGTGTCCAGGTTTGAATCAGACGAGGAAGTTTATTAAAAAAGAGATCTCACATAGTTGATCAGAAAGACTAAACTTAGTTTGTCATAATAAGGTTCCTGCTGCAAAGCCTTATTCATACGGGAAAAAAACGGGAATGGGATTACTTTCCTAAAAATCCAATTTAAAGCTTCCAATATGGGGGAATATGTTGCCCAAAGTTGTCAAGTTTCTTCGCTGTTATGACTTTTAAAAATAGAAATTATAACATTTGTAAATGAATTTTTACCTCCAATGCCTGGATTTATCTCTGCTGGCCACTCACTGACTTTTAAGATATCCCGTTCAAAATTATGTTTGGAAAAGGAGTTCTTATGGGAAGAAAAGTGAATAACAATTTTATACATGGGGTTTTTATATTGGTTACAAAAAATGATTACCACTGAAACCATCTTGTTATCGGTCATGTCCAAAAACAAACTTCATTCTCTGCTTCCCAAAACTTTTTTTTTTTTCCCTTGCTTTTTTTTGTAAAAGACTCAGAAGAAATAGTTCAAAAAATACATTGTCTAAAACAATTTTTAAAGGGAAAAAATTTAACAGTAGAAAAGGGAAGGGAAAAAACTGAAAAGTTGCACTTGATAAGAGACAAGGCAACTGGAAACTTAAAGAATGTTTCCTCACACCTGGTTGTAACACAGTGCATAGGGGGAGAAGAGATGAAGTAAATTAGACTAATAATTTGAGGGGGGAATTATTATTACAATCAAACCTAAGTGCTAGACCCAAAGGGTTTTAATTGGGGGGGGAGAAAAAGCCTTATAATTACAGAGGCACTTCCGCCTGGGGAAATGTCTTTTTTCCCCCTCCATTGACAGTTTTTTAAATTTTTCTCCATCTAGGTAAATATTAGAGCAGCACTACAGTAGGACTACTGGTTTAACACTAGGTTAGTCTGGAGATGTGTTAGCATGTTGAGTAATTGCATCTAGAATTTAGTTACTGAATTGAACATTGCCTAATGTTGAAAAAATGTGGGGGAACTTGAGGCCCTTTAACACAATTCTTCTTACTGCCATGCCATGCTATTATATACCTAATCTTTAATGTCTTTATATACATACATGTGAAATGTTCATTGTCTTTTTTGCTTGTTATTTTTTTAATCTAAAAACACAAAGTTTGCCAAATTTTATCAATTATTTCAAAAACTAAAATTGTCTCAATCTATTATAATGTGCTAAAATATAATACTGTAACTATCTCTGTTGGTATAAAAAAAATCAATATTCAATTGAACCAACTAGGGATATTTTGTCTATTATTAAGTAGTCTGTAAAGCATTGGGTTTTTTAGTCTGACGAAATGCCTCAGCATGACAGTGGCTTTCTTTGCACTTGCAAATCAATATTAAAAATACACATTGTAAATTTTAAGGAAAGACCCCTTATAACATGTCAGTCACACATTGTAAATTTTGCAAAAAATTTTGAATTTGAATATGTCCTGGGCATAGGCGTTTTCCCAGAACATCGCCTGTTAACCTTAGCCCTGAAAACTCCTGTCCTCCATTTATATCAGGGGACATCACTTAGTGGTCTGAAAAGTGGTCCTTACACCCCAACAGTGTCGAAATTGTTGGAGCTTCAAACATCCCATTAAATACTGCAGGCCTGTGGCGGAGTGCCCAGTCTGCGGTCTGCGGATCATGCCAATATATCTTGCAGTTTTTCCCCCCACTTGTCTTAATTGCAAAACTCATCCTTTTTTTTCTCAACAATGTCGGGTCTATCTTAATGAATGTGAAACCCGGGTTGTCTTAAGGAGAGCGAAGGCCTTATTTATGCTATTTGCCCCTGGGCTCCGCCTTCAGGGGGAATTTTCCCTCATGTTCCTTATTTTCAGTAGCTGGGGAGACCCCCAAACCCTTGGTGGTCCACCCCCCCCACCAGCTCCTCTGGTGCCACGTGTTCCGGGGGTCACCCCATCTCTAATTTTTTTGGGTTTTACCCTCGGGAAACCCCCATCTCCTTACCTCTTCCTACTACTTTATCTCGCCCCCCAGTTTCTCCAATCTGCGGGGCCCCACCCCTGTACCTTTTTCCCCGCCATCACCTGCTTGAACCTGTCTCCTGCCCAAGTCTCTCTGCATTCCTCCGGTACTTACAATTCCTCAACAGTTTTTTTGGGCCCCGGGGTCCCGCCCACCCTTTCTAACTCACACGAAGGTGGGGTTTTCACCCTTCATGGGTCTCCTCTTCCCCCCTATTCCCCCCCCAACCTTTTTCCCCCCAGTCCCCTTCCAGCCTTCTTCCTCTCCCCCTTTTCCACCGCAGGACTTCTGTCCTCCTTGCTTACACTCTTTCTGTTGCCCCCCCTCACATTGACTTCACTGACCGTTTTCTCATCGTTGGCATACCTATTTTGTGAATAATGACTTATTTACAATGGAATATTCCTGGCCTCAGAGGTAATCAGGGAGATCTCCAGGTGTTGCTCTCCCAGTTTTCCCAAGTACGTGCCCAGGTTAAAAAGACCCTGTTGGTTCAGCGGTTATCAGTCCTGTTTGGGGCTATGTGCTGTTGCATTCTTCTGACCCCTTTCCTGAAAAAATTTTAATGAGTGCATGCTTTTTGTGTGCGTTGGTATCCCGTTTCAACAGGTCCTTGTTTGTTCTCAGCTGTATTAAAACCAGCCCATATTTTTTTTGCACAGGTGGTATAGTTTGCACTCTATTTTTCCCCTCCCTTCCTGTGCATTCTGTATCTTTTGATTTTGCTTTTTGATCTCTTCTTTTCCCCCCCCATCTTCTTGTTAGGCGATTTTAATGCTCATCATCATTTTTGGGGGGGGTCCCACTGTGACTCAGGGTGACCCAGTTAGAGACCTTTTTTCATCCTCATTTTTTAAACACAGGGGCCCCCCACCTTTTTTTGACTCTCCCCTCAGTCTCCTCTTGCATCAATCTTTCTATCTACCCCCATCAGTTGCCCTTGATTAGCTTGGTCTGTTCTCCGGATTTACAATAGTGATCATTTTCCTTTTAAATTCTAACTTCTACAAATTTTCCCCGTTTTTGCCCATAGCCCCTTTTTGAAATTTGGGGGGGCCAATTTAGGACTTATACTCTAATCTTACCGTTTTTGGGGAGCCCCTTCCATTTTTCTCTACTGATGAGCTGGTGCACCATTTTTTCACCTTAGTTTTGACTGCAGCATCACTTTTCTTTTCCTTCAAACCTCAGGCGGGCATTCTCAGACATCGTGCCTTGGTGGTTCTCTGCATGTCCCCATGCAGTGCATTTGAAAGGGCTGCTTGGGGCCATTATCGATATAATCAGACCACAGATCGTCTTTTGGTTTTTAAGTGAGAAAGGGCATTTTTTTTCACCCGCCATACCGTGAAAAACGCGCTTGTTGGCAAGACTATCTTTCTACTGTTACCTCGATTTTCCCCTACGTGTGCGGTTTGGAAGAAGGTAAGGAAGTTGTGTGGAAAGTACACTCTGGACCCAGCTCCCTTTTTGTGGGTTGCTGGGGGTTAGTGTTGGGGAAACCCTCTTGAATTGCCAGGGAAATTGGGAACTATCTTGTCCGTGTCTTCCAAGGGTTTACTTCTGCCCCTCATTTCTGCTTCTAAGTCTGGCAGGGAGAAATCACCCTTTGGATTTCTTTCTAAAAAGGATGGAGCAGTATGGGTCCTTTTACTCTCTTAGAGCTAGAGCCCACACTTTCCACTTGCGGGTCATTGGCAGCTGGGCCCAATGATATTCATATTTGTATCCCAAGGGCACTGCATTCTACAGCCCTTACAGCCCTTTTTTCGTCTTTTAAACCCTTTTTGGACACGGGGGGTTCCCCCTCAACAAGGGAAATCTGCCATTGTACTACCGTTTTAAACCAGGCACCTCGGGGCTTTCCCTTTCTCACTATCTTCCCATTGCTCTGACCAGTGTAGTCTGCGGGGATGGAATGATTGGTGAATAAATGTCTGATAGGGGATTTGGAGACTTGCAAAGCCTTTCCCCTCACCAATATGGTTTTCCCAAAAGGGGCCACTCTACTTTTGGACCCCTTCCCCCTTTAGATACATGTGTGTGAAATGCCTTTGCTAATAAACACACTGTCCTAGCAGTTTTTTTTTTTATCTCAAGAAGGCATATGACACCATTTGGAGGATAATATTTTGAGGCCAACCCCTTAGGCCTCCACATTAATCTACCAATCTTTCTTGCTGCTTTCTTATCTGAAAGACTTTTTTGTGCCCGTGTTGGCACCTGGGGTTTTCCTCAGACTTTGTTCGGGCCCCGGGGGAGTCCCAAAAAGTTGTGTCCTTAGCCCCCTTTTTTCTCTCGACTATAAATGACCTACCTTCCATTCTTCCCATCGTATATTTGGTCATAATTTTATGTGGATGACTTAAAAACTACGGGGCACGGACTGTCTTGGTAGTGGCCTCTCTTCAGGATCTTGGCCGTGTTTACCATTGGGCCACTTCTCATGGATTTAAATTTTCTAGTGCAAAAACCCATTTCATTACCTTCAAAAAGAGTCCCCCTTAATCCCAGATATTGCCTTGTATTTACATGGCTCATGTATCCCAGAATGTGATACAGTCAAGTTTCTTGGCCTTTTTTCCCGATCCCCGGTTGACATGGAAACCTTACTTTTCCCTCTTTGAAGGCAACTTGCCATGGTCCAAATCCCCCTCAAAAATTCTTGTGCATCGTTCATGGGGAGAATTCCCCGGACCCCTCCATTTGCTTTTCCACCCTAGTCTTGTCCAAGCGGGAAGGGAGCCCAAACCCCCATTCTGCAGCTTCTTCTACAACTCTTTTTTAAGTTAGATCTCCATCATCAGGGTCTACTTTTATCCCTTTGGGTGTCTTTCGTTCACCCCCTGTTAAAAACCTCTATGCAGAGGTGAATTTTCCTTCCTTAGCCAATCGTCGTGATGCTCATTCCCTTTTGTTACTTTGTCCGCCCCCCCGACCTTCGTGTTCCTTCTACATATAGGTTTGTCTCGGACAGGGGGTAAAAAACCCGTTATTTGTTTGACCCCCTATTCCTGTGGGGTTTGCCGGGTCCTATTTCGGTTCTTCACTTTCTTGTTGATTGTCCGGTTTCCCGGCAAAGCTGGCAGGAAAACCTCCACCAACACTGTCACCCCCGCTAACCTTATTTTCCCTTTTTGCAAATGGCCCTGCCTTTGACTTACGATCACTTTTTGATTTTTTGTCAGCAACTGCTTTACTATACGAACTTTGACACACCCCCTAGTGTCCCTTCCACCCCTTTTTCCCCCCTCCCCCTCTAAACCCCTCTCCCCCCTAGCTTTTTTATAGGCTTGGCACTATTCTCTGCCCGCAGCACTGAATGCCCCTTTGTCAGTTTAGGCTTTATTTGATTATAAAATTGTACGGTATAAGGATGTCAAAAGGAATATTCTATTATTACTTCAGTTTCTAAAGTGAACTGAATTCATGGTTTCACTGTTGAGATTGTCCCATAGCTGGTGAAGGCTGAGTTGTGTAGGGACAACTAACATCTTGGTTTTCCCCCAAAAAAAAAAAATTGGGGTTTAAAATTAAAATTTAAAAACAAAAATTTTTTTTAAAGGGGCCCTTAAAAAAAAAAATTTTTTTTTTAAAAAAAAAAGGGTTTTTTAAAAAAAAATTTTTTTTTTGGGGGCCCAAAAAAATTTTTTTTAAAAAAAAAAACTTGAAAATTTTTTTAAAAATTAAAACCCAAAAGGGGGGTTTTTTTTTTTTTTTTTTTTTCTGTTTTTTTTCCTTTTTTAAAAAAACCCAAAAAAATTTTTTTAAATTAAAAAGAGGGGGGGTTTCCCCCCTTTTTTTTTTTAATTTTTTTGATTTTAGGGGCCCCCCTTTAAAATTTTTTTAAACCCCTTTTTTTCCTTTTTTTTTAAAAAAAATTTAAATTTTTTTTTTTAAAAAAAAAAGGGGGTTTTAAAAAAACCCAAAAAAAAATTTTTTAAAATTTTTCCCCCTTTTTTTTTCCCTTTTTTTTCCCCTTTTAAAAAAAAACCTTTTAAATTTTTAAAAAACCCCTTTTAAAAAAAAAAGGGGGGGTAAATTTTTTAAAAAACAAAAACCCCCAAAAAAATTTTAAATTTTTAAATTTTTTTTGGGGTTTTTTAAAAAAGGGGGGGGAAAAATTTAAAAAAAGGGGGGGTTTTTTGTTTTCCCCCCCTTTTAAAAAAATTTTTTTTTTAAAAAAAATTTTTTTTTTTTAAGTAAATTTTTTTTTTTGGGGGAAAAAATATTTTTTTTTTTTTTTTTTTAAAAAAAAAGGGGGGTTTTAATTTTTTAAACCCTTTTTTAATTTTTCCCCCCCGGGGTTTTTTTCCCCCCCAAAGGAATTTAAAAAAATTTTTTTAAAAAAAATTTTTTTGGGGGGTTTTTTTTTCCCCCCTTTTTTTTTTGGGGGTTAACCCCCAAAAACCCCCTAAAAAGGGAAAAAAAAGGGAAATTTCCCCCTTTAACTTTTAAGGGGGGCCCGAAAAACCCCAAAAAAAAAAATTAAATTTTTTTTTTTGGGAAAAAAACCCAAAAATTTTAAAAAAAAAAGGGGCCAAAAAACCCCTTTTTAAAAAAAAAAAAAATTAAAAAAAAATTTTTTTTTTTTTTAAAATTTTTTAAAAAAAAAAAAAAAAAAAAGGGGGGCAAGGGCCAAAAATTTTCCCAAAAATTTTTAAAACCCCCCCCCCTTTTTTTAAATTTTTAAATTTTTTTTGGTTTAAATTTTCCCCAAAAATTTTTAAAAAAAAACCCCAAAAAAAAATTAAAAATTTTTTTTAAAAAATTCCCCCAATTTTTTTTAAATCTTTTCCCCGGAAAAAAAAAGGGGGAAAAAATTTTTTTTTTTAAAAAAAAGGAAAAAAAAATTTTTTTTAAAAAAAAAATTTCCCCTTTTTTTAAAAAAAAAATTTTTTAAAAATCTTTTAATTTTCTTTTAATTTTAAAAAAAACAAAAACCCAAAAATTTTTTTTGGGGGGGTTAAAAATGGGGATTAAAAAAATTTTTTAAATTTTTAAAAAAAACCCTTTCCCTGGAAAAAAACCTTTTTTAAAAAAAAAAGGGAAAAAAAAAATTTTTTTGGGTTTTTTTAAAAAATTTTTTTTTTTTTTTAAAATTTTTTGGGGAAAATTTTTTTTTAATTTTGATTGTTTTGGGGGTTTTTTTTTTAAGGAAAAATTTTTTTGGGAAAAAAAAATTTTTTTTTAACTTTAAAATTAAAAATTTAAAAAAAAAAAAAAAAAAGTTTCCCCAAAAAGGGGAAAAAAATTTTAAAAGAAAAAAAAAAATTTTAAAATAAATTTTTTAAATTTTTTTTTTAAAAAATTTCAAAAAAAGGAAAATTTTTAAAAAAATTTTTTTTTTTAAAATTTTTTTTTAAAAAAAAAAATTTAAAAAATTTTTTTCCGGGTTTTTCAAAATTTTTAAAAAATTGGGGAAAGGTTTTTAAAAAAGGGTTTTTTTTAATTTAAAAATTTTTTTTTTTTAAAAAAAATTTTTTTAAAATTTTTAAAAAAAACCCTTTTTTTTTTGGGAAAATTTTAAAAAATTTTTTTTTTTTTTAAAAAAATTTTTTTTTTTTAAAAACTTTTATCCCCAAAAATTCCAAAAAAATTTTTAAAAAATTTTTTTTAAAAAAGGAAAAAAGGGGGGGAAAAGGGGGGAAAAAATTTCCCCCCCAAAAAATTTTTTTTTTTTTTTAAAATTTTTTTAAAAAAAAAACCCCCCCCCTTTTTTTTTTGGAAAAATGGAAAAATGGGGGTTTTTTTTTAAATTTAAAGGGTTTTAAAATTTAGAAAAAATTTTTTTTTTTAATTTTGGTTTTTAAAAGGGGGTTTTTGGGTTTTAAAAAAATTTTTTTTCCCAAAAAAAGGGGGGTTTGGGGGAAAAGGGGGGTTTTTAAAAAAAAAGGGGGGGGGGTTTTTTTTTTCCCAAAAAAAAAAGTTTTTTTTTTTTTTGGGAAGGTTTTTTAAAAAAAATTTTTTTTGGGCCCCTTATAATTTTTTAATTTTTAAAAAAAAAGAAAAATTTTTAAAATTTCTGGAGGGAAAAAAACCCAAAAATTTTTTTTTTTAAAAAAATTTTAAAAAAAAATTTTTTTCCCCCTTTTTTTTTTCCGAACCAAAAAAAAGGGGGGGGTTAAAAGGGGGAAAAGGGGAAAAAAATTTAAAATTTTTTTTTTTAAAAAAAACCCCCTTTTTTTTTAAATTTTCTAAAAATTTTTTCCCCCGGGGGGGGCCCCCCTTTTTTTAAAAAGGAAAATTTAAATTTTTTGGGGGTAAAAAGGGGGGGGGGCCCCCAAAATTTTAAATTTTAAAAAAATTTTTTTTTTCCCCTTTTTAAATTTGGGGGAAAAAAAAACCAAAAATTTTTAAAATTTTTTTTTAAAAGGGGGGGTTTTTTAAGGGACAAAAAAATGGAACTAACCAATAGTTATCAACACCAACAGTTATCAGGCACCAACAGTAAAACGTTGCACGGGTTTTTGAAGAAATACATAATAGTGTAATCCATTTTTTATGGTGACTGTTGTTTGAATCTTGCATATCATGTGTTCAGTGTCTGGATGAACAACACAGCAATCATATAATTGATGATTTACTGTACTTATGATTTATGAAAAATATCACAAACACTTTCACATTTAATTTTTTAAATTACAGTCCTAGGAAATTATTTATAAAATACGTATAGATATTCTTGCCCCCCTAAATATACAGTTTTTCTAATATCTCACTTAAATAGATTTCTGAGGGCCCTCTCCAAAAAAATTTTTTTATCTTTCCTATAAAAGGGTTTTACCTTCCTTTATGTGACCCCCACAAATTATGGGATGTACCTTTTTCAGGGTTAATTTTGAAATGTAAAATGATCAGTGCATTTTTCAAAACATACTTAAGATTGTTAATAAACAGAATTGTTGATGGCATGACTAAAGGTTAGTACACCCACCATGGACCTCAAACACAACTATCCCAAAAGAAAGGGGAAGACCTGCTTAACTTATGCCTCAACGGAAATAAAAATAGTATAATTAACATAAAAGGGTTTATAAAAAAATTGTAAAAAAAAAAGTGAAATGCATACAGTAATCCGTCAAAGAGCAAGTCGGTCACATTTCTGAAAATCTGCACACAAATACATACACCACTAAACAATTATAAAAGAAATGGCAAGTGGAATGCAGATGCTTGTCTGAACATATGAATAAATGTTATGTATAAAAAGAAATGAGTAAAAACGGGGCCCCTCCAACAATACAAATTGTGGTTGACTAAACATCAAAAAAAAAAGGGGCCCCAATTTTGACAAGATTATCATTAAAAAAAAATAACGTCGAAAAAGGGACCGGGCATAATTGACAAAATTATCAACAGAAAATCACAAAAACAAAAAAGAAAAAATTCCCATCCAACACCTGCCCACTTTCCACAGCATTTAGATGTTAATTAGAAACTGCTGAAAAAAATGTTTACAGTACAGTATCATAAAGAAAACGGGGAAAATGTAGTGATGTACGTATTGTGTTTCTTTAATACTGAGAAAAAATTAAAGAAAAATCTGAAAGACAAAAACTATAAAAAAAAACAACTAGGGTAATGGTTTTGGTATGTCATACGAGCAAAAAAAAAAAAAAAAAAAAAAAAAAAAGGGGGGGGGTTTAAAGGGATTAAGGCCCCTGCCTTTACTAGTTGACAACAGGGGAACAAAAAAAAAAAAAGGAAAAAAGGGGGGGTTAAGGCATTAGACATGCCTTTACTAGTTGCCCCCAGGGAAAAAAAAAAAAAACAGTAAAAATTGAAAAAAAAATAACTAATAAGGAAAATAAGCTAGGAACGTCAAGAGGATGAACAAGA
>WNWK01057575.1:0-10698 GCA_009830355.1 Cherax destructor
GAAGTATCGGGAAGGGGGGGGGGTACCTATGTCCGTGATCATTTAAATTGTTGAAAAAAAATGGGAAAAGTCTGAATTAACACATACAGATTTGTCTGGAAGAATTTTCAGAGGGTTAAAAAATTTATTTTAGGCGGATTTCCCCCCTCCAAATTTAATAAAAAGGGGAATATTTGGGGGGAAATTTTTAAAGGGGGCCCCAAAAAGTAACGTAGAATTCTGGGGGGATTTTCTTTAGTAAAAGATTGATTGGAATTTTTTAAAGGGGGAATTTAGAATCTAACTTTTTTTTAGAAGTAGTTCAGGATTGTTTTTAAAGAGTTTGAAACCAAAAACCCGGGGGAAAAAACCCCACTTGATTTGGGTTTGGGGGCGAAAGGGAAACCCTTTTTAAATAATTTAGAAATTACAGGGAACTGGTCGCGCCCACAAGTAAATTACCTTTAGCTTGAATGGATGAAATGATAGAGGGATAATTAAAACCGGCCCCAGATTTTTTTTTAAGATTATAAGGGGTTTTTTAGAAACACAACCTTGGATGGGGTGCAAAGAGAGGTATCAAATGACAGTTTTCTTAACACAAACCGGGCCCCCCCCAAAAAGAACATTTATCCCAAAAAAAGAAAAGACAAGAAAGAAATGACCCAAAATGGATGAATAATAGGAAAAAAATGTTTTGGGGAAGAAGAAAAAATTTATGGGCCCAAAAAATTGAGGGTCATCTTAAAAATCAGTATACGGACATTAAGAGGACGAAAAAAGGGAAAAGAAAAGCAAAACGGGAATGAAATTAAAGTTGCTGGGGATTAAAAAAAAAAACCCCCAAAATTTTTTTCCAGGTTTATAAAAAAAAGTTGGGGATAAAAAAATTCCCCAAAAATAATTTGGGATTTTCGAAAAGGAAAAAATGAATGTGCTCGTTTTTTAATAATTTTTTTCCCGGGTTTTCCCCCAAGACATTAATAACCCCCCAAAATTTTTAAATTTTTTTACAGAGGCCCAAAGAAGATAAATTTTGTAAATCACGTCACTACAAAGGGATGAAACAACTAGCCCGACTAAAACAAAAAAATCGCCGGGCCCTGTTTTAGCTTTTTGAAAGGGGGTTTTTAAGGGGAATGAAAAAGGGAACCCCCGGAACCAATATTAACTTTTTTAAGTATCTTTTCAAACAGGGTAATTCGTATGGGGAAGAGGGCAATGAAATTTCCTATTTTTAAAGCGGGGGACAATACCCAAAAACCCCCCAATGACCTCAATTGTAGGAAAATTACTAGAGTCAATTATAGCTGATTTTAAATTAGCCCCCAGATAACCATAATTTGATTAATGATCCCTCGCAGGGATTACGGGGGGCCCTTTCCCCCTTCCCAATTTTTTTAAAACCCTTTTCCCAAAGCAGGCTTTTTCAAAAAAATAATTGATATTGTTTTTTGGATTTTTTAGTAAGGTTTTTTGATAGAGTACCGCCCCCGAGCCCGAAAAAAAAGGTGGGGGCTCATGGCTTTGGGGAAAATTTGTCTGGATCGAGCCCGGCTCCCGGGGGGGAAAACGGAAAAGGGGTGCATAAATGGGGGTTTAAAACCGAATGGGGACTTGCGTAGTTCCACGGGGGTCAGTCTTGGGCCCCCTTGTTATTTATAATATATATCAATGCCCTTTGGGGGGAAAATTACTATGATATGAGCAAATTCCCCCAAAACCAAGATAGGGGAGGATAATTGATTCAAACATAGATGTCATAGAACCAGGAAGATTTAGGGCAAAATTAATTTTTCAGAAAAGTGGCAGATGAAAAAAAATGTAGATAAAAGCAAGGGGTTTTTAAGCTCGGGGGGCCATCCCCCCCCCTTATAAGTTAAATAACGTAGAACTTGCCATCAGTTGGGGAAGGACTTTGGGGGGGGGAAACGAACCCTTTAAACCCCAAAACCTTTAAGCGTACGTAAAAGGCAAATAGATTACTGGGGTTTTTATCAAAAAGGGGCAAAAAGAAGTCCAGGGTTATATTCAGCTTTTTACATCTTTGTGGGCCTACCTTTATTCGCAGCTCAGTTTTTGGGCTCCATATTACAGAATGGATATAAATTGTTAGAAAACATTCAAAGGGAATGACTAAATTAATAATAATTGAAAACTTCCCACAAAAAAAAGATTAAAACCCCTTAAAATTTCATTACGGGTAGAATGGGGGGCATATCAGGTATCAAGGGGAAAAAAATTTTCAAAAGGGGGAAAAAAAAAGGTTTTTGGGATATTCCCAAAGAAAACCCCCCCAAAATGGATTTTGTTAATAAATTTAAATTTTAAAAAGGGTATAGGAAAAAAATTTTTGGGAAAAAGGGGGGTTTTTATGAGTGGAAAAAAACTCCAGTAGGGGTTTTTGAAAGGGCCTTGGGGAATTTTTAAAAAGGTTGGGTAAACCCTGAGGAGGGGGGTTGGATTTGGGGGGACCAAAAAGGTGGGGAAGGGGAAATTTTCAAACTTTTTTCTTGGGGAGTTTTAAAAATTTGGGCTAGCGGGTTTTGTTAGGGGGCGGATTTGAAGGGCTTGCCGGGGCCCAAAGGCCTGCTGCAGTTTTCCCCCCTTTCTTTTGTTTTTTATGTTTCTTTTGCCCGGGAAAAGTAAGTGTAATGCAAAAAGAGGCAAAAGCAAGAGCCCACCCCTGCACAACCGGGGCCCAGACAAGTTTTCCCTTCCCCAAGAAGGCACTGAACAGGACCTAAAGTCATTTGAAGCCGGGCGGGGTTCCCCCCGGGTTTCGTGCGGGCCCTCAGTAACAGCCTGGTTTATCAGGCCCAAAGTGGCTATTTATTGTGCACCCCATATCCATCCTGTGGACGGAGTGCAAGAACATATGGATACAAAAGGCCTAGGAACTAGGCCCCAAAAGGGTTAACAGGTGTACATGGTTTATATCTACAGTTCCTTTTGTTCAAGCAAATTTAGAAAAATTTTCTTAGTATAACTGGTATCTTATTTTCATTAATAAGATACCTTGACATGTCCCTTGGTTTTTCTGTCATCTCTATATTCCCCAAAAAGTGGACAATTACCATAGTGTTCAAGACAGTGACCCTATGCCTGATCACATAATTTGATTTTGTTTGATCATCATCTGTGTCTCTCCCCAAAATGCCAAAAACAGTGGACCCCCCGGGTTTTTGATGGTCTCCAAACTGCCCCTTTTTTTAAGTTCATTTTTGTGGTGCTTTTGTAAGTGTAGTTTTGGGGGGGCAAAGGACTAATCTAATTCACATTATTCCAGGGAATAAAATTGTTTGGAATTGCATTTAACAGCATTCTTGAATGAAAAATTGTAAAACCCGGGGGCCACTGTACTTGTAATCAAACCCCAAGCCTGGCCACTACAACATCAGTCAGTGTTCCCTTGCAAGTTGCTCCAAAACATCTTATCTCGTTCATGTTATCATAGTGGGTTATAGTCTACTCAGGCTTCTAAATGCATTCCATAAAATCATTTCATTTTTATTTCTCTCCTAATATTATTCCTAATGCTAGACACAATATACCCAAAGTTATATTCTACATTTCCTTCGGGTACTCTTCTTGGCAACATATCAACTTTATCATGAAGGAGTAATCCAATGTGTGATGGGATCCATAGCAATTGTACATTATTCCTTTGTCCTGGTTTTTTTTAGTATCTATTTATGGCTTCCCCAAAGAGCTGTTGGGAGTCATTATATGATCAAGAGCCTTCAGTGATGACATAAAATCATTGTGTGATCTATCAGTGTCATAAGTTAGATTTAGTGCCATTAGGATTGCAAACAATTCAGTTTGCAGTGTAGCGCCCAGTTGTTAATTCTTATGCCTAGTTAACAAATTTTTATCGTTCTTAACATAAGGTAGTAGGTTGGAGACAGCAACCACCCAGGAGGCCTACCGTCCTGCCAGGTGACTGTGAAACAGAAACTTGAAACTGTTTTACATGACGGTAGGTTGCTGGTCTTTTTTTTCTGTCTCTAAACATGCTGGATAACAGGTATATGTATCTAGCTACTTCTTTTTCCCGTAGGTCACACTACACAGGCATGCACATGCATATATATATACATACAAAATCTGGGTTTTTTCTTTTTTTTCTTAATAGCTTTTGTTCTTTTTTTCCCCTTTTTGTCCATGGGGAAGTGGAAAAGAATCCTTCCTCCGTAACCATGCTTTCGTATAAGGCCCTAAAATCGGGAGAAATGGGCTAGAAACCCCCTTCTCCTGTACAATTTACAAAAAAAAAAAAAAAATTTTTATAAAACTGGGATTTTGAATGTGCTGGATGTGTGCGGATGAAAAAAAAGAGATGATTGCTGATGTTATGAATGAAAAAATTTGGGATGTCCGGGCCCCTAAGCGAAACAAAGCTGAAGGGGGTAGGCAACAGGGGGGAGAAAAAATGGGATTAAGTCAGGGTATCTGAGAGAGTTAGAGCTAAGGAAGGGGTGAATAATGATGAAGGACCAGTTATGGAAGGAAAAGAAATATAAATGTGAAATTCAAGGATTTGGATTAAAATGGGGTGGATCGAAAAGTGGGTCATAATAAGCGTTTGCACCTGGAGAATGAGGAGGTAGATGAGAGAAAAATTTTAAAAGTGTTAAGGAATGTATAGGAACAACCCAAGTGAGAGAATTGTGGTAGGGGGCCTAAATGCTAAGTAGGAGAAACATGAGAGAGGGTGGTAGGAAGTTTGGGGTGCCAGGGTAAAATAAGGGGGAGCCCTTTGATTAAATTTTGTATGAAAAGGGTTTAAGGGTAAAAAGGGTGAGGGAGCACTTTGGAGTCTGTGGAGAAAAAGCCTTGTCCATGGAAGTAAAGGGGAATGATGAGAAATGTTATACCAACGCTCTTATATGGGTGTAACATGGGTGATGAATGTTAACGGGGGAGAAGGTGGGGCATGGAGATGTCATGTCTGAGGTCAAGTGGGGTGAATATAATCGGAAAATTGGGAGTTTGGAAATTAGGAGGAGGTGCGGGATTCCAAAAACGATTGCCAAAAAACGAGGGGGGGTTTTTGAGGGTTTTTTGGACATGGAAGAAGGGAAAGGAGACAGAGTGACTTGGGAAAAAATCGAGGGAGGGGGGGCGGGGTAGGGGTCGGCCTGGGAAAAAGGTTGGAGGGGGGAAGGAAGTTTTTGGGCGGGGGGTTGGACTTCCAGCAAGATGGGGACGTATTTGATAGGAGTGAATGGAGGCTTTGGTTTTTTTAATACTTCGTCTTTTGGGAGTGTGACAAGTCATATAAAAGGGGGTTCAAAAAACCCGGGCGGGCGGACTTGAGTTCGGAGATGGGAAGTACAGTCCCGGCACTCTGAAGGAGGGTGTTAATTTGCTTTTTATAACTGTAGTGAAAGCACCCTTCTGGCAAGACAGTGATAGGAATGATGATAAAAGTTTTTTTTTTTGGCCCCCCTCCTTGGGGGGAAATTTGGGCCCGTGTGTTAATAAAAAAAAAAAAAATATCATTTTTAAAAAAAAGGGGATAAATAAGTATACAAGATATGATGGGGTGTTATGACGTAGTTTTTTGGGACTAGTTTTTGGTAAAAAAGACTGTTGGGAAAACTTCGGATGTACAGATAGAGGGGGAAATATATCAGATCACTTTTTAGTTGTAGCTAAAGTGGGGGTAAAAAGGGAGATGGGGTACAAAGGGAAAAAAGAACAGTAAGTAAGAGAGATGTGAAGGTTTTTAAACTAAAGAGGGGGCAGTTAGGGTAAGATATAAACAACTATTGGGGGATAGTGGGGTGGGAAATGTAGGTAATGGGGTCAAAAATGTATGGGGTAGGTTAAAGAATGTGTGTTAATGTTCAGCAGAAGTTTTTGGTTACAGGAAAGTGGGTGTGGGAGGGAAGAAGAGCAATTTGGGGGAATGATGTAAAAAAGTAGTAAGGGAGAAAAGTTAGCATATGAGAGGTTTTTTCAAAGTAGAAGTGATAAGGAGGGAAGAGTATTTTTTGGAGAGAAAAAGAGGTTAAGAAAAAGTTTTGGGTGAGAATAATCAGGAACCTAGGAAACAAATGGATTTGACAGTTAAAAATAGGAGAGGAGAGTTATTAAATGGAAGTTGGGTATGGGGAAAATGGAGGGAATATTTTTAGGAGTTGTTAAATATTCAGAAGACAGGAAGCTGTGATTTCGGTATAGGGCAAGGAGGAATAACATCTTGTAGGAGTGTGGAAGAGCCAGTTGTGGATGGGGGGAAATTTTGAGGCAGTGGGTAGAATGAAAAGGGTAAGACAGCTGGGGTTAATGGGGTAAATATAAAAATGTTCAAAGCAGGCGGGGGTATAGTTTTGGGTGGTTGGTGCTATTATTTAATAAATGTATGGAAGAGGGGAAGGGACCTAGGGACTGGCAAAATGTATTGTTCCTTTGTATAAAGGCAAAAGGGAAAAGGTCAAAAATTTTAGGGGGAATAAGTCTGTTGGTATACCAGGTAAATGTATGGTAAAGTTATTATTGAAAGAATTAAGAGTAAGACAGAGAGCAGGATAGCAGATGAACAAGGGGGGTTTAGGAAAGGGAGGGGGTATGTAGACCAAGTGTTTACAGTGAAACATATAGGTGAACAGTATTTAGATAAGGGTAAAAAGGGTTTTGTGGCATTTATGGATTTGGAAAAAGGGATATGATATGGATGGGGGGTGGCAGATGTTGCAGGTGTATGGAATAAGTGGTTACTGGAAAAAGAAAGCTTTTTTGAGGGTAGTGAGGCTCAGGTTAGAGTGTGTAGGAGAGAGGTAGATTATTTCCCAGTAAAAGTAGGCCTTAGACAAGGATGTGTGATTCACCATGGGTTTTTCTTATTTTAAAATGGGGGTTTTAAAAAAAAAGTGAATGCGAGGGGCTTATGCAAGAGGTGTGGGGTTAAAAAACAAAGAATTGAATACAAAGTGGAAGTTGTACAGTTGCTTTTTTCTGATGACACTGTGCTTTTTGGGGGATTCTGAAAGAAGGCAAGGTTGGTGGATGAATTTGGTAGGGTATGTAAAAGAAGAAAGTTGAAAGTGAATATAGGAAGAAAGGTGAGAGGATAACAAAAAAATTAGGTGATGGAAGATTGGGTATCAGATTGGGGGGAGAGAGATGGAGGAGGTGAATGTATTCAGATATTTGGGAGTGGACATGTCAGCAGATGAGGATGAAGGATGGGTAATATAGAATTGATGAGGGGAAAAGGGCGAGTGGTGCACTTCGGGTCGGGGGAAAAAAACTTTGTCCGGGAAGTAAAAGGGAATGTATGGCGTATTGTTATCCCAACACTCTTATAGGGGTTTGGGGAGCATAGTGATGAATGTTGCAAGGGGAGAAGGCTGGGGAGGGAGATGCATGCTGGGGAATGTGTGGTGTGAATAAAATAGAGCGGAGTTTGGAAATTAGGAGGAGGGGGGGGATTCCAAAACTATTATCCGAGTTGAGGAGGTGTTACTGGGTGGTTCGTACATGTATAGAGAATGGAACGAAACAGAATGACTTAAAGAGTGAAAATCTGTAGTGGGGGGAAGGGGCGGGGTAGGCCGGCCTGGGAAAAAGGTTGGGGGGGGGGGAAAAGGGGGTTTGTGTGGGGGTTTGGGTTTTCCCAGCAAGCATGCGTGGCGTATTTGATAGGAGTGAATGGAAAAATGGCTTTTAATACTTGGCATGCTGTTGGATTTAAGCAAAGTAACTTTTATGAAGGGATTCGGGGAAACCGGCGGGCCCGGACTTGAGTCCTGGAGAGGGGAAGAGTGTCTATCTGAAGGAGGGGTGTTAATGTTGCAGTTTTATAACTGTAGTATAAAGCACCCCTCTGGCAAGCGTGATGGGGGAATGATGAAAAAGTTTTTTTTTTTTTCGGGCCCCCGGCCTTGGGAATCGGCCGATGGTTAAAAAAAATAAAAAAATAACTAGGGAAGTGGAAACAAACAGATGCAGCTCTACCAGAAGACTCCTGTTTAGACCCATCGGGATAAACTTGTCATAACTTATTACTACCAGCTGGGCGAAAATTTTTCTTGAGCAGTTGCAACAAGTGATTTGAAGGGATTACTAGCAATGAGCTTCTTGGGAGGGGGCTTGCAGGAATGTGATATTAAATGAAACATCCCATGGAGGGGGGAAATGCTCTTTTTGCCTACAGGATACAATTTTGCAGGTTGCAAAAATTAAGTTTGCATTTTTCCAAAACTATTTTTTCTGTGTATTTTTTAGGGATTTATAAAATTTTTGGGGACAGTGTCGGGTTCATTTCTTAACATTCTAAACCCAAATACAGTGTTAAACCGCAATCCTTACTAATAAAAAACCAACTCATTTCATATTAAAATTTTGATTTGGGGGAAAAGAAAAATTTGGGAAATTCATTTTGCAAACTCCAAGGGGGGGAAACTTTCTTATGGGGTAATAGCACACAAAAACGGGTAAAGGGAAAAACAGGAAAAATTGGGGATAAATTTTTAATTTTCCCAACAAATAGAACACAAAAAGTAGTAATAAACAGGTAAAATCTCAGGTGGCTGTGAAAAACTCTGTTCCATAAGGCAATACTTCTCCCCTCTTGTTCCTCATCCTCTATGGACATAGACAGGGAAAAAGCCACAGTGCCATGCTTCCTTTGGGTGACACCGAATCTGTATAAGTGTCCACTTTTAAGAACCCGCAAGACTCCAGTGGACATCAACCTAATCTTTAAATGGGCTTCAGAAAACAATATGAAGTTCAATGATGAAAAATTTCAATTACAGTGGTACCTCGACTTACGATGGCCCCCAAACTCACCCTTTTATGTAAGTTTATTTTTAAATGCTTTTGTAAGTGTAATTTTGGGGGTCAAAAAGGACTAGTCTATTTTACAACATTTCTTAAGGAGATAAATTCGTTTGGTAATGGCACTTGAACAGCATTCGGGAATGAAAAAATATCGTAAGTCGGGGTACCACTGTACTCCGATATGGAACGTTAGAAATTAAAACTTCATCGGAGTATAAAACAAATTCCAACCACCAATAGAGTGAAAAACTAATGTCAAAGACCGGGAGTGATCATGTCAGAACTCACCTTCAAAGACCATAACATTGTATCAATGGGCATCTGATAGAAAAATGAGAGGATGGATAATGAGAACCTTCAGAACTAGGGATGCCAAACCCATGATGACACTATTCAGGTTGCTTGTTCTATCTACTGGAATATTGCTTCACACTAACTGCACCTTTCAAGGCAGGTGAAATTGCTGACTTAGAAAATATACAGAGAACCTTCACGGCACACATAACTGTGATAAAACACTTTACGGGAAGCGAATTTCCCAAAACCCCGTACTCCTGAAGCGGGGGGAGATCGTGATTATATACACTTAGAAAATCCTAGAGGGATTGTCCAAACTTGCAAACAAAATCCCCCCTAAAAAAAGACTGGCAGCGATGTAACACCCCCCCAATAAAAAGGGGGCCACAAGCCGTTGAGAAAAACACAAAAAGTGTCAGGGGCCCAAGACTGTTCAACCCCCCCAAACAACATAAGGGGTTACCAAGACCCTTGGCTGTTTCAAGCGGGCACTGGCAAAACCTAAATTTCCCACCCGGGTGTGGCTGTTTTTCTTTGTGGAAAATTTTGGCCTGGTTGATCGGGCCCGATCCCCCGGGGCCCGGTCAACCCAAAAGCCATGGGGAAACCCCCTTTTGGTAAAGTACCCCAAACCACTTGTTTGTGGTTTCATTACATATATATATATACAGTATGTATATTCGGAATAGGTAAATTTTGATTTTGGCAAAAAAGGCTCTTTTTGCCAAATAAAGCAAGGTTTTGTATCAATAATTTCTAAAAAATCTTTCCCGAACTAAAAAAAATATTTTCATTGTGTTTGTTTTTTAAAATTATTATGTTATTTAAAATATATTTTGTTATTGTAAATTAATTAAGTTTTATAAAAATTAGGGAAGTTTCCAAGGTTCTTATGGTACAAAATTATTAATTTTTTTATTAAATATATTAAAAAATATTTCTTTTAAAAGTATGTGAAAATTTTAAAAGGACTTAATTTTAAATGGTTCTTGCTAATTTAATTCCGACTCCAAATCCTCACTGACACTTTTAAATATTAAGTTTTATTTTAAGGGTTTTATGCCCAGGGCTGAAATCCTTTTTAAAATTTTTCGAAAATGAATAACCTGGAACAACACAAGACCAAATTTAAAATAATTTCGGAACCTCCAAGGAGGCATTCACTATCCTTTTGCATATTAAGCCTTTTTGAGTATGCAGCGCCATTGTGGAACCCCCCATAAACATTCAAAAAATTTGGAAAAGTAAAGATTTGCAACAAAAGATTCAGGGCTGAGAGGGGGGAAAAGAGGCTGGACCCAAAATGGGGTAGAGGGAAAAATATCCAAATGGCAAAAAATTATAAAAATAAAAATAATAAAAATAAAAATTAAAATTTTTTTTTTATAGTTACAAGGTAAAATTTTTAATTTGGGAGTTACAATTATAAAACTGTAATGCAGGAGACGGGCCGGGTTTGGGCACTTTTTTAAAAAACTTATTTAAGTACTTAATGCAAAAAAATTGATTGAGTTTATTTGTTATGTTTTTTTCAAAGTACAATATGATTATACATAAATTAAAAGACAATACTAAAAAATTGGTTTTGGTTTAAACTAGTTGTATATTTTTTTTTCAAGTTACAAT